>JAKEPQ010000871.1:39865000-40025000 GCA_024500445.1 Entomyzon cyanotis | reverse complement strand
TCAGTATGAGTTCATAAGCTTCGTGGGCAGGTGTATCTTCTGGAAGTGGCAAGAAAGAGTATCAGGATCTCCTTTCAGTGGGTACTTTACTAAACACGGGGTGTTGTATCAATACCTATGCCTGCTGAGAGGAACACACATTGCTAAGTTCATCCATGTGACACATCACTGCAGAAGTACAGGGAAATTTAGAATAAAAACTGAGAAGTATGTATGTTTCATGACCTTCAGACAGTTCCTCCAGTGCTCTCACACTCAATAAGCAGAGCAAGACAGTTCCTGAATTATCACTAAACATCACTATTAAATTTTTTGCACAAACCAAAATGAATCCAACATTTTTCAGAGAAGCCAGAAAACTTGTATACACTACTGTATATCTACTAAAATACCCAGATGTTCTAATTTGGTAGGCGTGTACATGTCTTTCAGAAGTAATACAACATAAGTGCATGCATTTACACTTACATCTGATTTTTAGCCGCTTGTCTCTGAGCTTTCCGTTCTTTCCTTTTTTGATCTGGTGGCTTAGCAAAAACAATTTCAATGTTTTCTCCCTCTAAATCTTTGCCATTCATTTCTTCCATTGCCTGAAGGAATTAACCAGACTTTAAATATACTTCCAAGCATATCTGAAGTTATTAATCTTTTTTCTTTAGAGTATGCATTTTTAAATTTGTTATCCAGAGCTAAAACAACAATATAAAGCTAAAAAAAAAATTTAAACAATCAGACAGCATAGTATTGTGGGTTCCAGTTATGCATGTCCTTTGAATTTGGCTCTCAAACCCAGGACTTCATGTATCAGTTTAGAAATCTTCCCCTCAAAACTGAAAACAGGCTTCAATCTTTGCAAGCTGTTACAATTAATGAAGTGACAGAACTGTCCTCTGAAAGTGCACGTTTTGTAATCCATGAATAAATTCCTAATGTCAGCACACATGCAAACAGTACTAAAGCTAGAGATCAGTATATTCTTCTATTCCTTTATTTTACTTGTAATAAAGGTAACTTTCTTTTTCAACCAGAAACCAAAAATTAAAGTGTCATTCTGATTACAAGGAAAAAACCAAATATAACAACCACCAAAAAACTCCAACTCCTCCCCAAATACATACCTCCCCACCACCACCCAAACCCTCTCCTCAAAAAAATGCAAAACAAACAGCAAACCATCAAATCCTCCCCTACCCTCCCTGCCATATACAATTCCCATGTGCCACAGCTATTGCTACAAGTTAATTTTGAGCAGAGGAATCCTAAAGATACCACTTTTAGGGACTCTACATAGCTAAGCCTTGACAGGATATATATCTTACTAAGATTCTTCCCATCATCTTCCTAAGCATCTGCTTTAAGGCATATGGATATGTAAAAAAACAATCTCCCTGTATCCTGCATCCGCCCACGGAACACAAAAGAAATGGATACTCTACAGGCAGGAGGGGAATTACACTTTCCCTTCCTAACAACAGATGACATCCAGACCAGGCTAGCAAAAATCCAGGAACGACAATTACTTAATTGTCCAGTCCCTCCATAAAAAAAAAAACCCACAAACCCCCCCCCCAAAAAACCCCAAACAAATAAACAAACAAAAAAGGGTGTTTATTCCTGGAAAAATTAAAAAAAAAAACCATTACCTAAGAATTTATCACCTGCCCTAGAGAAACTACTTTAGATTTCTACCAATAATTTGGTGAGAAAAGTAATTCAACTTCTGGCACTTCAGTTTCAAATGGTAACAACATGATTATCTTAAAAGCTCATCAGCAGAATTACTTGGGATAGGTGCATTTAAGATCCATTTTTCAAGCTAGAATTGCATCATCCTAGGAGACACCCAGAGAGGACAAAGTTATCAGTGACAATGTGCTACCATTTCTCCAGACAAAGCTTTTTCCCAAGTTAGAAGAAGCACATGGTTTCTAACAATGCTAATTACAACACACACACACAGAGTTACAGTCCTCTTCACTTACCTTTACAGCACCGTCCCGTTCATCAAAATGAATGAACGCATAGTCTTTTAGCTTCTTCACTCGTTCTAGCTTTCCAAATTGACTGAAGGCCTTTTCTAGAATCTCCTCTGTTACAGTATTGGCAAGATTGCGTACAAACAAAACTTTTACCTAGGGGGAAGAAAAGAAAAAACAACTAAGAAGTATGATCTAATTTCAAAACACAAAACGAAGCTTTGCAAATTACTGTTATTGGCAGTACTGAAAACATCATTACATTTCCTGTACAGCATTTAATATACAGATACATGAATATGTACATTTAAATAATCATAAAGCATGAGTTACCTCCAAAATTCCCTGACAGAAATATTCAATCTGTTATCAAACATGATTACATAAGTATTAGTATCCTGAAAGTCAATCCAATTTGTGTTAGTGTTTAAAAGGATCCTAGCAGCATTTATTTTCTACCCAGAACTCCATCATACTTGAGAAGGTAACCAGAATTTGCTACACACAAAACAATTAAGTTACCAAAACATTTAATTGTTTAGACAGGTTTTTGCTCAGTTATTTGCAGAACAGTCATCACTGCGATATCTAGGTCAGAGGTGACAGGCCTGCAGCTTTCAAGCTGCTTAACTTGTCGTTCCTACGCTGTAGCTACACCAAACATCCAACGTCAGGACTGTGCTTGCCTGAGGGGCACTCAGTGACCTGAAGCCACTGGTCAAAGACAGAATTGCAGACAGAGGGGGATACAAAGGTGGACACTGCCCATCCACCCTTGGACTTTCTCAAAAGTCAAACTGTGCTGTTCTCTTGAGGAAGAGTCACCTCCATGTAACTCTGGAACTTTATTTCCTCCTCTGGCTCGCTAAAGCATGCAATATGGCTCTTAAGCTACAAAAAGACTGCTAGGCAGCTTCTAAAATCAGAAAGGCAGGTTATCTTCCAACTGTTGATATATGCCCTGTTAACTGCCTGACATGGACTAAATCATCAATATAAAGTTTCATCAATCACCAACTGCATATGAAAAAGGAAAATCTAGAGCAGTCCGACAAAGGCTTAGAATAAACCCTTATTTAACATAGCAGACAACCTACACTGGACATCAGGAGTCACAGTGACCCAGTGTCCCAGCAGTGATCAGTGACCCAACAGCACTGAAAGATTCATCCTTGTGACCATTCCAAGGCTGCACTCAACGGCTAGACATTAGCATATTTACATGATGTCATCCACGAATTGTGACAATTTACAAGACTCCTCAACTTGTTGAGGAGAGTTCCTTCCACATGCTGGCACCATGCTCTGACAGTCTAATCACTTCCCACTGCCAAGGAATGCTCATAGTCTTACCTGCCTACAATGCAGCTGCCAACCAGCTGCACGACCTGCAACTTCTGCTTACATCACCTCTGCTCCTACTGGTTTCAAGTTAGCTGATGACATAAAATGAACACTGCACATGGCACCACTGACTGAAGGTCAACACAAATAACACAAGGTGTGAAAGGACCAAGGAAAGCATGCTTTGATTTTTGAAGCAGAGCTATACGCTACTCCCACCACATACAGGAATTCAATAAACCCAGACACCCTTTTAAAAAGAATTGCTATGTAATTAAGTTACAAAAAACAAAAAAACCCAAAAAACAAAAAAAAAAAACCCAGGACAGACTTCCATAAATCTGTCTCACTCACGAGCTGAACTAGGATGGGATGCAGAATTTGGAGAAAGGGATACAACAGACCATAAATCTAACCCAGTGTATCAACTCTAGACTTTGGCAATAGTTACTCCTGCTGATTTTTCATGAGATCATAAAATCCTAGCCAACTCCAGAAGGAAAGCTGTTTCTTATTATGTATTAAGATTCTCCTACATGTCTTGATGGTAAGAGCAACCTTTACTCATTGTAACCCACATGTAATAACCATTTTTAGTAAAAATATCCTACCTGCTACCTTAATCTCATTCCATCGAAATTAGTTACAGGAAGTTTTGTGATGTAATCAATGGGTTTGAAAACCAGTAACTTTTCAACAAACATTCCATATTCTTGTTCTTTAGAAAAGGATGGAAACTAGAATCTCACAAGGAACCGTAAGTAGCCTTCATTAATACATGATGACTGACACGACTAAAGACTAGTCAGAATAATCACTGTTTTTTACAAGATGCACTAACACAGTGTTTTTCAAAGAAATAAAAAAGCAACTAATTTAGATTTTCCCAGTGTAGACAAATCCATTAATCTCTAACAGCTGAAATTTTTTAACACCATTGCTCATGTTACTGATTAGAAGTGTAACTGAATGAGTCAAACATGATGTAAAAGCTATTAGGCAGGTTTAAGCATAGGTTGAGAGATGACAAACCCATTTTTACTTCACTTAAGCTAGCTAGAAAGGGAGGGAAGGTAAAAGAAAGAAGTCCTCTTCATCAAAATTCACAGATTATTACACCAAGAATCCATAAATACTCCTAATAAACAATATACCCACCACCAGCACTTTGTTTTGAAGGTAGAGCTCCCATTTAAAACTGCTTAAGATTAGATTACCCCAAAACTTCTGAGATCTGCTCCTTTTCCTCCTCTTACCTACAGCACAAACACTTCAGGCCACATTTTCCAAGGGTTACTAGCCCTGTCTCTTGTCCTGTAATCTGCCAGACAGCCACAACCATAAGACTTTATTTAGCTGCTTAACCTGCCACTCCAGAACGTCCTCTGCAGCCTCAGCCATCCTACAGAAATCAAGTAAAACATTAATAAATTTAGCTAGACTACAGGTGTAAGAGGCAACAAAATGACACTTAGGAGAAATTAAACTATCAACACAGCTGCTCGTGAATTTGGAAAACAGTTCACTTTGGACAAGAAGTCAATACTTTGACCAATTATACTCTGATCTGTAAGTACAAGCATTAATCTCTTGTAGCACATACATCTAGCTTGAGAATCTAGCTTCATACCTCATCATGCTCAAACTACTTCGTATTTAAGGTAACAGCCTATTTAAAAGGTATTTACCCACACAGTACTCTCCACATTTCATCAGAAGCATAATGGAAAAACGACTCAAGTAGACATTTCAGAAATTTAAATTAGTAGGTGTCCATATATTGATGAAACAACATGCTCCTTCTGCAAGATTTAGAACACTGTTCACCTTCTGGCTACATATGTGAATTTGTCTTCCTTACAGTTTACTCTTATGAACTTGCTCTTCTAGCAGTCTTGATAAGAAAACTGATGACAAGATGATAATCCTGATAAAAACAACCTACTCCTCCTAGTCACAGTTTCCTCCAGAACCTTCTACCACAGCAATGCACAAGATGACATGGGTCAATAGCTTTCCCTTTGCTCTGGATTGACAATAGTCAGAAGCAGTGACAGCCAACCTGCAGCTCACATCCAGATTACTGACTGCAGCAGCAGCTCTGCTGCTCTTTCTCTTAGGAGAAAGACAGCAGTAAGAAAAAGTAAACCTTACATTTAGAGAAGTGACAGATACGCGGGCAAGAAAGTCTGGAGTAGAGACTTTCTTTGTTGTAAGAATGAACTAAGGGACACAGCGAATGAGGAAGGTCACACACCAGTGATCTGTCTTCAGACACAAGCCAGATGTTCTCTACTTTTTCAGCATCCTTACTCATACAGCCTCACTTTTCCATACATCAACCCAAGCCCCATGTCCTATCTTTGGCATGTGGCACTCTAAGTATGCAAGCTGATTTTCTCCACATTTTCTATAGTTCTTTCCGTTATTTCCATGTTGCTTCTCTTTTCATGTTCCACTTCAAATACAAAACAATACAAGATATTAACACATTCAAAAAACTGTACAGTAAATGGGGCAAACCACAATCAAACTTTAATTTCTTTAGCCTTTCACTCTGCACATCTGTAAACTTACTTAGGAGAGATACTCAATTACGTCCCTTATTACTTCCTTTCCATCTATTTTGTTATGTCAGCAGAAATTCCTGCTCATTTATTTTAACAGTTTGGTGGATTACATCTCTTCTCTTTTGAGCCAAGAAACTGAACATACAGGCTGCCATATTCAGGAAGTGCCGCCTTCCTCAAATTTGACCTGCAAGACTCTTTCCCTGCTGCTGACAGTCTATCATGCTGGGCAAGAAAAATAAAGTCTGCAGACAAGATAGTCCAAAAGCTTCTGTAATACCTGTATTACAAAAGCAGCTTTTTCCCTACAATGAGCCCCCACCCCAACCCTTTTCCCTTATGGCTCACCAAAGAGGAGATCCCAGCCAAGCTATCTTACTAGGTCCATCAAAGTAGGACTCCAGCAAGTGACGTGTCTCAGATGAGAGTAAAAGCACAGACAAAAAGCAAGCAAAGAGAAAGAGATAAGGATATGGGCTAGCTAGGAGTTTCCATTAAACAACTCAGCTACACAACACAACTGAAAAAGACAGGGTCGGGCAATATCTGATGGGGAAAAAAAAAAAATCAGGTAGTTTGTTTCCGGCAAAATACCACGCACATATATAAAACAACTGCTACAACATACTTCAACATGTTAACAGTCCAGACTTCAGTTTCCCCTCAATATTCGAAATCCAAAATATTGCCAGTCTAGGTATCTAAAGCAATTACCTCTTCCAAATTAAAAGTAACTACTGAATTCCAAATACAAGCTAATTACCTAACTTCTCAGAATTGACCGCTAATGGCAACTTTGAAAATACGTTTATATACATTTGAACACTGACATGTTCTAATGCTGAAGTGATACAGTTCCAGGTTTAAATCGAATTAAGGCTTGTTCTGTGATGATACCTCCATTTCTGTCACTCCAAATACTTGGATACAAAACCATTTTAACTCCAGGAGTCACCACCATCACTTCCAGGTAAGAAATTAACTGTGTCATCCTACGTGTCATTTTGGCAAGAATTACGTTCACTATTTAGATCTTGGAAGCACAAAATAATATAAGGCCATATAGTTTTTGAATCCACATAATTTCCAGAGTATATTCATATTTTATCATCTCACCTACAACATCTCTGTCAAGAAGGCCGAAAGATGTTATTTAATCTTAGGCTAATGCCAGTAAATACTTAATTTGGAACACAGTGCTTTAAATGTACTATGGTCCCCTTATAGCTTTATTACCTTTGCCATGACTTCAGGATCTGGGTCTTCTATAGGGTCAGCCCATTCCACTGTAACAACATTTCCCCAGACTTTCACTTTGCCACTCATTAACCTACGTCTGGCCTGAGCAGCAGTTTTGTGATCTTCATATTCAAGGAAGCAGAAACCCCGGTTCTTTTTCTTGTCATCAGGCTGATGATACAATATGACATCTGTAAGACCCTCTGAAATTAAGTAAAATATTTATTTGTTATGCTTTCAATCCATCAATTTGCATTATAAAGTAGGGGTTGCCTTTGTAGCTATGGAAGAATACCCTTTCTCTGACTGAAGGAGAGTTAAAAGCAGCTGAAAGTTTTGCTTTGTCAATTCTCCTTTTAAGCCCCTAAGTTGTAACACTTACCAGTGTGAGCTTTTTCCATTCATGTCTAAACAAGAGATAGAAGTTGCATGACTTTAGTACCCAAAAAGTTTATTGCTCCGAAGAATCTAAAGTATATCATTCAATAACAGAGAAAGTCATCAAACATTACCTTTGCAAGTTCATATATTATTATCAAAAAGAAATCTGTAAAATTTAAGAATTCTGAAGTACAGAACCAGTTACATTCTTTAACTTCCTTCCATTTTGCCTTGAGCAGTTCTGAAATATTCATTAGTACTAAAATTGTTAAACTTCTAATTCAATTTCTTTGAATGGGTTTTTTAACTTACTCTATAGTTAAAACTTGGAACCACCCATTTAGTATAATTACAAATATCTCAGTCCTCAACACAACAGTTTAAAAAAAACCAAACAAACCCCAACACAAAATTGAGATAAATGCTGAGTGGTCTTGGTTTGGTTTCATCCTCATTCAAGTATAAGCCAAAAGGTGGTGAATAGAGCTCATCACTGACCACATCTGACACTTCCCAGCTCTACAAAACCTAGTTACTGACTTACCTGTTACTTTGCTGAATTCTTCAACAATTTGTTCCTTGGTTTTGCTCTTAGGAATAGAGCCAACAAAAAGCCTATTATTGGCAACAGAGATGCATACACCAATGTGTTTTCCAGAACGAATTTCATGGTTGTTGTACTGCATGAAAAAAATAATTGGAGAGTCATCAGTAACAAATAATTTCCTCTCCCCTTCAGCAGCAGCATACCAAATAAGAATTATAACTTTATTTTTATTATTTATTATTACAATATCAACTTTTTAAAACTCAGCATTGACCAATATATGAAATTTTTGCAGCTTAACATATTTTTATAATGCATATTTAAGTATTCTGAAGTATATTCATGTTTTGTAAGATGTCTCCATAATTTCAGCCAACAATTATTCTTTCCTTCTTATCCAAGTTTCTCAAAACTGGTTTCTTTAGAGACTTTTTAATATAGAACCATCCAAGTCATCAAGGTCAAGGCTTCTCTCTTCACAACCGTGCAGAAAAAAATAAGTTCCTCTATAGGCTGTATCTACAAATTCTTGATTTATGTGTAATACAAGACTTGAGTTGCAATAGAAGTCAGAGGCCCTTCTGGAGTTCTACCATTAACAAGAGAGCTGTGATCGGGTATTCTCGGCAAAATGTGCAAAAGCAACTGGAAAATACTTTCCAAAGCACAGAGATTACACATGTAAACATAGCAAACAGCAAGAACCTTCTACTGATTTTGAAATCCTAAGACTTCTGTTCAAATGCTTCTCCCGTAACACATTTAGAAGATCCCTGAACTAGTCAGCAGTTTACGGGGAAAAAAAAAAAAGTATTACTGCAGACATCTGTTGACCAAAAAAAAAAAAAAAAAAAGCCTTCCATTGAGATGCACACATAGACATGCACCATCCAAATAAGCAGCAGGGAGGTCAACTGCTTGTACATCCACCCATTTCCAACTGGAAGCCCTGCAACAGACAGCTCTTTTAGCTAAGAAAATTAATTTTGTGGTCAACATCTTATTGACAAGTAGCAGGACAGGTTTTCAAAACTTCATCTAGCTATTTATTCTATCAGTTATTTTGTGCTTGGTGGTAAATCTTACCACATAAGCCAGTTATCCTCCACCCCATCATGCTTTTCGTGCAATGCAATCTGGGGGAAGATGTTTACTTATATTTATCTTGGGCAAACAAAAACTCCATCACTGAAAATTTTCTAAGCTAGGTAACTACACCAAAACTGAGCCGAAAGGAGAACTGTACATGTGAAAAGGACCTGGAGTTACACGCTCCCAAATAATTATGTCTCAAAACGCAGTAGGAGACAACAAAAGACTTCAATCTCCGTATCTGTTGCCCATGTGGCAGATGAATAGCTGATTTTAAAGTAGGAAACTGCAGTACGAGCTCCAATAGCTGTATAGGAAGACTGTATATATCTCATCATCGCTAATAAACGTACAAATTATTGACGAGACAGATTACAGCAGCTAAAAAAAAATCTTTTAAAGAAACACATTTAAAGAAGTTGACAGTTTATTAGTTTGTGAAAGTGATTCTTTATTAACTGAAGTGTACACTAGGAAACATGGCCTGACATTAGGAAACTTTTTTTTACTGAGAGGGTGGTCACACTGGAACAGGCTTCCTAGAGAGGTGGTCAATGTCCCAAAGCTGTCAGTGTCTAAGACAAGTATCTGGACAATGCCCTTGATGATCAAGATGACAGCAACAATTTTGGTCAGCCATGAAGTGATCAGGCAGATGGACTAGGTGATCATTGCAGGTCCCTTCCAAATGAAATACTCTATTCTATATGGATAGTAGAAAGTATTATCCAACTGTTCATGCTGAAGTCTTAAGACCAAAGTTTGGCTACACAACTAACCCAAAAAGATTCTCTCACACAACTCAGTATGTTGTATGAGAGTAAAATAAGTGAAGTAAAATTAATATATTCTACCATACTGCCATTTCACTGATAGTAATTTCTAGTAGTTTTTTCATCCTACAATGTATTAACTGCTGCTTTTCACTGCATGTTTCTCTTAACACAGAGAAAACAGTCTTCAATTAGGTGTTCTTGACCATCAAGTTGGTGATTTTTAGGTAAATAGTTCACATAGCGTCTGCAAACTTAGATTAGACATAAAAAGGCTCAGACCATGATCTGGGTAAAGCGCCAAAACAGTCAGGCTACCAAATTAGCTATGTCAGCATACTTCTTCCCTCTCCTGTCACCATGGAATCAATGTCTAAAATCAGTAGCAGAGAGAGTGCCACCCTCTAGACAATGTAATAGGTTACTTTTTTTCCTCGCTGACTTCTGGAAGAACTTACTCACCAACAAGTCAAAGTATGCAGAAGGTAACCAGCAAGGGTTAGCCACACCAAATTAAGCACTGGATATAAAAAAAGGAGAGAATTCCCTAAATTGTGTTTAAAATAGTTCTGGTTGTGCTTAAGACAAAAATGGAGTGATACTATGGCCTGATACTGAGAAGAATTATAGATATCAACAGTAATTAATTGTAAGTGGCTTAAAAATGCATGTGCATAAAGAAAATCAAGACTTCAACCTTTTAAACTGCAAGACTTCTCGTTAATGAATAAAGTAAGTCAACATTAAGTGTATCCAAAAGTTTTAGTTCAAATTTACATTAAGTTGTTATGCAGACTGTGGAAGATACCTACAGAAGCCACACAAACACGAACTGTAGGCAAAATATGTTACACCAACTCCAAGAGCCTGAAGACAGGTCAGTTTATTCTCTTCTGTAGTTTGGGTATTGACAAAAACATAGCTGCCTCTTATTAATCAAAAGCCTACAGGCAATGCAGAGACTTTTAATCTGATTTTTACTGTCCTAGGGGGAAAAAAAAAGCCTCTTGGAAAAAGATGGGAGATGAGAAAAGAACTATTATACCCAGGAATCCAGAAAGCTGGGAAGTAAGTTGTATACACATGAGAAGATTAGAGATAGTATCAAGAACAATACCACCTGTTAAAATAGGTTATGGAAACGACTACAACCAAGTGTTCACTGTTTTGAAGAGGTCTTTCACCGGTCTCTCCCATGCATGTTTAACCAATAAAAGTTACAGAACTACAATTTTCAACTGAACTCAACAGCCACGATTTGCTACTACCCCAACAAACCACTTCTAGATAACTTGGGAAACTTCTAATATACCACAAACTAGCCAGTCAACCATGGCTGAAACCACTACAAAAAAACTGACACATCCCAGGATCCAATTTAAGACTAACCCTATTTTCAAAGAGTTTAGCATAAAGGTTGAAAGACTGCCCCATCAACTGCAACACTCTTCAGCTATTACGCTCGGTGACTATGTAACTAACAAACAGAACACAGTGTGCTTTTTTCCTGCATATCAAAGATCAGACATAAAGGGACACCAAGTAGGTCCTTCCCTTGCATCATTTAGTGGAAGACTGAGGCTAGGATCTGATGTTACTTTTATGGAAACATGACTTGACTGACTTTTCAGAGCATCCTGGCTTTAAGCAAAAACCAGCTAAGTGAAGAAAATTTTATTCATTTACTACATGCCTCTGAGAACTTACATGATTTGATTCACTGTTTTGCTGAGTTTTAAGAGTCAACTATTAAGAGTACAGCTCGTAAGAGCTCACACACACTCTAAACAACTAGGTTTACAATGAAAGTACAAAGGAAACACACAGTCATCCCCAATACATCTGACTGCACACTAGAACATCCAACTGTTCTTATTAAGAAAGCTAAACAGCATACACCAGATTGGTTTTGTACTTCTACGTTTGCAGACATTTGTGTACTTTCTCAAAGCACATTCCCATTTTCAGTTTGATTTCTCTTCACCAGTTGACTTACATTAATATGTCAGTAGGGTACCTAAGTTTAAGCTATACATGACAAAACAAGGTATGTCAAGCCTACTATAGCAATGCAACATCAGCACACTTCAGAACGTGTATGGTTAGCACTCTTGCGAGTCATACCACACACTGATCTTGGCCATATCAATGCAGTAGTAACCAGCTCAAAAAATTCAAATTTAACTTAGCCAGAAAAATTAAGGCACAGTGAGAGGATCAGGGTAGTGTTTCTCCCCACCCTGCTTTTTAGTGATAGGTACTTCATGCATAAAAGCTGAAAAACTTATTAGTAGTACCCCATATCAAACTATTCCATATCTCTGTGTAAAACAGAGGAAATGCTCTTTAAGATGGCAGGATTTATGATGTTTTCCTGTCAGTTGCAGCAAACAGAACAGATCTTCAATGCTCAAGAGACATTTTTCCACATCTCAAGTATCTTATGAAATTCTGTGACTTTGAAGCACTTCTGCAGCATGGGCCCCCTGCTGGTGCAGAAGCACAATCAGGAGTCACAGACACCCTGACCAGAGCTGCCCTTGGATCACAGCAACCCCAACACCACTGCTCTCCAGAACTCACGCAGATGCAGACAGCTCAGAAGTCATTACTGCCAATTCAATTTTGGTCAATAATCAAAGCTCATCTAACTGCACCAAACAACAGTCCATCAGCTTTTTTTTTTTCCCTGTCCCTAAACCAGTCAGTAAAAATTTATATGCAATGTGGAAATAAATTTAACACCTAATGGACACTTCTGAAGTAATCTAACCACGATAGTTTCACCTTAAGCATTTAAGCACTAGGACCAGGACAACTGCTTCTATTCTTCAACAAAAAAGAAAAAAATCCAAGAAAACTTACCAGTTTAACAGCTTCCTGAGCTGCCTCTTTAGTACAAAAAGTGACAAAAGCATATCCTCTGTTTAGACCAGTTAGTGGATCCATCATTAAGCGGAGATCCCATATAGGTCCAGCTTTCTCAAATAATGGAACAAGTTCATCTTCAAACAAGTCTCTTGGAATCTTGCCCACAAATATCTACAACAGACATACAAAGCACTGTTTATAAAAATGTATTTCCAGTGAGTAAGTCTATATCTACATAAACATCTTCTCCTTCTTACCTCTGTACCAACAGAAGGTTGCTGTCCTGAATACACGGACTCTGGAGGAGGTCCACCATACTTCCTCTGTCCAGTAGTCACATCAAGAGTGTAGCCAGTTCTCTCCAACAGTGCCTTCAAGGAAGAAACTCAAAATTTTAAAATCGCATACAAATTGAGCAAGTTTAGCTGCACTTCATTCACAGACAGACATGGTTATAATTCCTTTTAAACTGTACTGCTCTGAAGCTCCCACAAACAAACCTACTGCAAGTACTTCAACAAGAAACTTGCAAAACAATTAACAGAACTATCAGGTAAAGGAACACTGCTAGAAAATTAGAAATTCACATCCAGCTTTCCCAATTCCTTCATTTTCATACCAAAAAAAAAAAAAAAAAAAGCCAAGTAATAGAACAGTGAGTTTCCCTTTAATTAGAAAGGCCTTACTCTGAGCCACTTCATGTTTTGGCATGTCCCATCCTGCAGACATTTATGCACCAGAGTTCTCTGCACTTAATGAGATTACTCATAAGTGTGAAGTTAAAGAACACATGTTTAAGTGCTTACACCCCTGGAACACTGTACAGACTGCTTCAGGTACCCAACTACTGAAGTGGTAGTACTACTTCCTTTCAATTATCATCCCCCCTTCAAGTTCTGTGTGGGCTCATACAGTATCCCAGGACAACTAACTCTCACTAGAACTACTGCATGTAGTTATAGATGTAGTCGGATATAGTTACAGACATACTACCAATTTAAAATGTTAGATGAAATTCAGTATGCAAACATATGAGAAATGTGAGTCTGAAATTAAGTCTTTCTTAATAATTTTGAACAAAGACAAATCAACTCCACACACAAAGAAACTGCATATTAAACAAGCCAAATTATACTCAAGAGTTCGCAATTTCACAATTAGAAAACTGCAGTTATTTTAAATGCTATAGCCATCAGCAGTAAAAGCTATGATACTTGAAGTTATTAACTAGTCCTCACAATATTGTTGTTTAATGTGGCAGTGACAAAAACTACCAGTTTTTTTGTTTATAATTAATGGCATCCCAGCCTCAAAAAGTCAAGAGAAAAAAGATTATTTAATTTTACAGAGTACATAGTTATTTGTGGTGATCATTTTATACTTTGCACATGAAGCATCAAAGAAGAAAGATTCTCTAGTCTTTTTTTACGACATCACCTAAACATGCTTAGATAAGTTTTCCTTCCCTTAAGCTTTGGTAAAGTTGCTAATCGCAGTATTTTAAAATAAATCATTGTGTGACTAATTCTTGAGAGAAGAGTCTCTTGCTAGCAGCAGACATGGTCAAAGAAATAATTTATCCCTTATTAAGACAGTTTGGGGTACAGTTTATGATTATGTCATAAGAAGTGGGCTAAATCCTAAATCCATTACAATCTGCTTTTTCAGACCTGTGGTATCTCCTCCCTATTGTGGAGTTGCTTTAAATCTGAACTAAGGGAGAGGAATAGAAACAATAACACAAAAAAAACCCAGAACACAAAATACAATCAGCAGTGGCCGAACTTATGTATTTTGAACTCGAGTAACTATGCCGACAAGTTCCCACAACCTTTTAACTGCGAAATAGAGTAAGTCTCACTAAGACATACAGCAAACTGTGAAATCTTTTTCACTTTTATATGTTTAGTTCCAGCAATTAATATATTAACTTTCTACTTGAAAAGGAAGAAGTGCAAGACAAAATTGCAAGTGACAGCTTTCAAAGACAAATAATCTGTTATAGCCTTTTTAAGAAAAGCACAGTTCCCAAAACAATCAAGGTAACTACAACAGCTCTGAAAAACAAACAACAGGTAGACCTCATAACTTTTGGTTTTAGGGACATACCTTAATTTTTGCCTCATCTGGTCCTTTGCTAGAATCTGCCACCTTGGTCCCCTGTTTTTCCCTCTGCCTGTATGTCTTCATGACTCCACATAAAAAGGCACTTTTGTTCTGCAAAAGATATAATCTTCAGTTCTGAAAACATGACAAGCCAAAATTTCATTTTACCTTGAATTAATAGTTATCATTTCACATATCACACATGGATCACTGAAGAGACTCAAACGGACCTCTTCCCAGATAACTAACAGCTTGTCCCTCAAAAATTATATTGTAAATTGCTTAACGTTACCTGAACATGTGAGAGATCACTGTCTTTAAACTGTTGAAGCACTGCCAGTGCACCTTCTTCATTGAATTCCTTTAAAGCTTCAATAGCTCTTTCATCTAGATCACTATGTGCAACTAGCCCTAGAGAAAAGAAAAAAATTATTAATTATATTTGGGCAGTAATATTTGTAAAACCTAATGCAACATCCCTAACACATTTCAGTGACCTATAAATCAACTACTGATTAAAGGAAGTTACTATAGCTAAAAAACCACTTAGTTCCTTTGAAGTTAAATATTTAAGGCTATATAATTTTTAATTAAAAACAAAAGGAGGTAAGATTCAGAGTAAAAGTTACTACATTTTTGTGTTCATTTGACTTCTGTGAAACCCAGATGTTACACACGTCAAGTTTAATTTCAATATCCTGAAGCTGAACTCAGAGGAGTCTATCAGAACCTATCACAGCCTCACTTAGCTTGCCTAGCAATGGTACCTTGGTACATTTTTAGAAGACTTTAAATACAAATAAACTGAAAATAACCACCACGATCCAAAAATCAAGCTTAGAAAATGCTAGCTATAATCACATCTGAGAAAACCAACACAGTAACTTCTGCATGCATGAGCCCAAACACCATGTCAGGAAGTATCACTTACATGAGAAGATGCTTACCAAGGCTTCAGTTTCTTACAGTTACCTACAATTACTGCAAAAAATGCACAAAGACTACATCACCCGCTCCTCCTAAAAATCATCTGTTGCCTATTCCAGCTGTTGCTCTGGTCACCTGCATAATTCTTCCCACCCCTCAGCCCGAGTAGCCTGGGACTTTCCTCTGAAAAATACTACAACAAATTTAAGTACTGAATGTAAAACTTCCAGATTTTAGTAAGACTGCAGTTCCCATACTTTTGGAAACCACAAAAAGTTGCTATTTTAGCCCAAAGACAGCAGAATCCAATAAAATATCGTATGTGTGGTTTTGCAAGTCTTAGGTCTTACCTGCAACGTAAATTTCATCTAGTTTTTCAGCAACTTTCTGTGGTAAACCAGCATCAAGCAATGTCTGGAAATGCTCAGAATGGGTAACTGCAGCAGAAGTATCCATGGGCTCTTCAGTACCATTCCCATTAACATGTTCAGTAGCCATGTTCCCAGGTATCTGTTCAAATGCAATAAGCATCAAAATTAACCTAAATGTATCTTCAGGCACAACAATTCAAGTGACAATACATGCAACAGATTGCCCTGTTCTTTGAAAGTAATGGAAAAAAAAAATATAAAAAATAGCAGATCACCGCCCCGATACTTTTTTTTTAGTTTTGCAAGGCACAGGAAATTCCTCAAAAGAAGCACTAACACAAAGGAAAGCCCTAACACCACTGGGGGGGGGTGGGGTAGCTTTCACTGCAGGTTTTACACAACCCAGCCAGACACTGACTCACCTCCCCTCTCTCTGTCTCTCTAACACACTCCCTAAGACGCTCTGAACAAGTTAGAAATGGAGCAAAAAGGCAACGGCGGGGGTGGGAGGACAAGCAAACCTGCCACATGCATCGCGATACCGTCACTGACACCCGCTGCCGCCTCCACCGCCCGCTGCAAACTCGCTGCCCCTCGGCGCACGCCGCCTCTCCAGGCCCCGGGCGCGGCCGGGATCCCTTCCCGCCTCCACTTCGGTGCCGGCCGGGCAAGCGAGAGGAACAAAGCGCTCTTCCCAGCCCGCACCCACCCACGGCGGCGGCGGCCATGAGCCCGATGGAAACACGTGCTCCGCGCGTTCAGATGTCCTACAACTTCCTCCAGTGACCGACTTCCCCCCCTCCCCGCCACACTCCCGCGGGAGGAGCGGCTCCCTCCCGCCCCGACCCCGGCCATTCCCCACCTCTCACCCTATTCCCCCCCGGAGAGCGGGTTGCAACACCCCGGGCCCGATTTCCCCACCCGGCCGGGACTTCGCGATGCCTCCCGGCCCCGCCGCCGCCGCCCCCCGGCCACACTCCTGCCCGGAACAATGCAAGGCCCCGTTTCCCAGCCAGGAAACACTGCTACCCGTCGCCCACCGCCTCCCGACGTGACCGGGGACACGCCAAACCCGGGCGGCCCCGCTACCCGCGCACACACAGGGCACCGAGGCTGCGGTTCGCCCCCTGCCCCTCACAGGCAATGAATGGAGCGGCGGGGCTGGCGGGACAATAAGGCGGGAGCCACGCGCCCCGCGCCGGCCCGGCTCGGGTGGTGCCCCGGTCGCCACCGCCGCCGCCACGCCGGGGCCGGGCACCGACCCGGCCGCCCCCCGCCCGACCGACAGTGGCGGCCACGAAAGCAGCGCCAGCAGCTCCTCCACCCATCGCGCAGCGCCCCGGCCCCACAGCGCTGCAGGGCCCCAGCGTGCGCCTCCCGCCCTCCGCCGCCTCAGCCCGCTCTGCCACCCGGCCCGCTCCCACCCCGCCGGCGCCCGGCCGCCCTGACCTGTGTGTGCCTGCGGGGGGAGAACCGCGGTGTGCGAAGGGTCTCTCGGGGCGCGGGTCGCGGCTCGGCGTGCTGAGGCGCTGCCCCCGTTCCGCGCTCCCGCGGCGGTGTGTCCGGGCAGTGCTGCTGCTGGAGCTGGCGTAAAATGGCGGCCGCTCGAGCGCTCACGCCGCTGCTGCTGCTGCTGCTGGCACCAGCCCCGGCCCCTTCCACTCCGCGCGGGGGGGCGGGCGGAGGGCGGGCGGGAGCGGAGCGGGGGGAGAGGGAAGAGAAGAGGAGGAGGAGGAGGAGGCGCCGCCGCGCGCGCTGGCGCAGCCCCAAAACCCGGGGTCTCCCAGGCAGCTCCGCAAGGGTTATATCGCCGCGCCCCGCCCGCGCGCGCCCGCCCTCCCCTCGTTCCCCCCACGCGCGCGCTCTCTCTCTTCCATGCGGAGCGGCGCGCGCCGCTCCCTCCCTCCCTGCGTTCATCCCGCCCTGGCGAAGCGCTGCCGAGGGGAGGCGGCGGTGGGACGAGCCCCGTGCGCGGACGGCGCGCTCCCCGGAGCCGCCCGCGTGCACCTGTGCGGGCTCGGCGCCGGCGGAGCGGCCGTGGCCGGACCGCGATTGGGATTGGGCGAGCGGCCGTTCCCACGGCACGCAGGTGGCACAAGGCGAGGGGGGGTAACGGCGGCCGCGGGCGGGGGGCTGGGGGGAAGTCCCGGCCCGCGGCGGGGAGGGACGGAGGAGACAAAGCCACGCAGACAAAGGGAGGGGAGAGCCACGCTTTGTGTGGCTGCCGGCCAGGCGAGCCCGGCAGCGCTCGGCGTTCCCGCACTGGAGACGGGAGGCGGCTCACCCCTGCCCAGAGGGGCGCCCCGCGCTCACCGCCGGCCCCTCGCACTGCCCGCCCCGCCAGCTAGCGCCGGGCGGAGGCAGAGTTTGTCCGCGGGGAACGGGAGTTCCTTCGGGCGCTGCGCGGAGTGACGGCGTCGCACGGGGCCCCAGGGCGGGGGTCGGCGCTGGGGAGGTGCTGGCAGCGGCACTGTCAGGGCTCCTCGCGGTTGCAGCGCCTGAATTCCGCAGCACGGCCCCAGGACCGGGCCTTTGCCCCGCAGCCACGCTTGGAGCGCACCCTCGTTAGTGATTTAACTTTCTCCTGATGGCCCCAGCGGAGTGTGGGACTGCCCGCACTGCGCGGTCAGAGGTGGGCTCCTTGCTAGAGTGATCGTTGTTGCACACTTCACAATTCCAGTTCTGAGCACGTCGCGCTTGCACACACCACACGAGAAACTTGGAAAGCAACCTACTGATCTATGCCAGACCTGTGTGTCGAGATAAAGACAGCGAAGCGGAGGCAGGAAGGCACATACAGTATTAGTCACTTCCCCAGAGGCAGCTCAGCCACAAGTTGAGCAGCGCCTCCTGCCCCTGAGCCCGGCCGAATACTTCCAGCATATCTCCAGTGCTTTAAAAACACTTGAACCTGTGCAGTGGAGCAAGCACAGACAATTACAGGGTTAGTTCACTGTCAACAAATGCTCACATGCTGGTGTTTAAGTATGTGAAACATATAACTGGTATTCGGCCATACAAGGAAGAATCTTCAAGTATTCGACGCAAGAAGACTTCATTAAAAGCTGGACCACTCCACAGATTCATCTCGGATAACAACATACAAGACAGCTGTACACTATCAAATAGTCCAGCTAATTTTTAATTAGAAAATTGGTTTAAAGGTTATTTTCACTCTTTGCCCCACCTTTAAAAAATGAAATTTCCTGAAAAAAAATCGTAAAAAAAAAAAGCTGACATTTTTAATGCAAACCTGAGTGTTATTTTTAAAGATATCCTTTATTTAAAAAAAACCCCAAACTTTTCTCCCTTCAGAAGTTAACTTTCTCCAAGAACGTAGCTGTGAGCTGGGGAGTGAAAGTAATATTCTCAAAAACAGATCTAGGGAGCATTTTTCCAAATTTCCAATTTTTCCAATTTTGGAGAGTTTGCACCAAAACCTGTTTTCAGATATTTACAGAAGATGTTTCAGTGTAATGCTTATAGTACAAGTGTGGCACAGAGTATTATATAAATTTCATAAACACATTTGTTCTCTGGAACTAATGAAAACAGTGAAAAATCACAGAATCATTAGGGTTGGAAGGGACCACTGCAGATTATCCAGTCCAACCCCCGTGCCATGGCAGGGTCACCTAGAACAGATTACACAGGAGCATATTCAGGTGGATTTTGAATGTCTCCAGAGAGGGAGATCCATGACCTCCTTAGTCAGCCTGTTCCAGGGCTCTGTCACCCTCAATATAAAGAAATTCTTCCTCATGTTGAGGTGGAACTTCTTGTGTTTCATAACAATTCTCAGTCAGTGAGAAAGTAACTCCTGCTTTGAGGCCCATTTTTAGAGGGAAACTTTTTTATGCACTTAACCTTTTCCTCTATAGAATGTAAGTAAAAACAATAAAAAGACTAGGATAAATGCAGTGAACAGATTTCACCCTTACTTAAAATCACATTTGCACCCTTAAAATCACAGCTGACCCAGAGTTACAGTTATTTGATCCTTTGAAATTTTACAGAGAAAGCAGGAAGCACAGAGTCTGACATGCAGTTCCTTCAAATATATCTCCATTATTAGCCCTAATATCAAAGTCAAAAGTGGCATGCCCAGGAAAACCCTGAGATTAGTAGAGCATCAATTGGTAGACCATCGTGCTAATGAGACTGAAGTCATGGGCTTGATCCCTGCATGGGCTATTTGCTTAACAGTTGGACTCAATGATCCTTGTAGATCCCTTCCAACTCAGAATATTCTCTAATTCTGCGAAAAGATCCATTAAATCAGTGGGGTTTTTTTTCTTTTTAATCATGTGGAACATTGACTGAAAAAATACCCTTGCCAAGAACATTTGCAGGCACTTACCTGGTTACTTAGATTTACATGAGGAGCTTCACTGCACGTGCCTGGAAGTTTGACAGCTTCTCACCATAATGAAAGTTGTGTTGATTCCTGGTATATGAAACCCCTGCCTAGTTCTGTTCCAGTTGTAACCATTATAGAACCACACTGAAGCCACGGCTGGACTTCAGAGCCTCCCAGCACACCCATGGTAAAAACAGTGATTACAACAAAAGCAACTACAGAGTAGCACAAATAAAGCATTGAAAAATTAATTTAATTTAGCTATAAGAGACTAATTTTTGCTTTGGAGTTACTTATTTGCAGTTAAATAATCATACCCTAAACAAAGAACAAAAATCTAGGAAACTCAACAGGAATATTACCTTCAGTTTTTATGGTGCCTCACCTTTCCAAAGTGTGTACTTATTGGAAGTTTAGGTTTGTCTGTAGAATTTGCTGTACCTGAGCTATGAAACACACCAGCTAGAGCACTAGAGGGGTTGATCCCTCTGGTCACACAGCAGACATCATCACTCATAACAACAAAACTAGCCCCCTGTGCTGTGTCTGCCACAGCAGAATTCTGAAATGAATGAGCCACTCTTGGGGTTTCTCAGCAATGTGCTTTTCAAGCCATTCCCAGCCCTTAGCCTTGTTAGAAAGGCTGCCAAGTTATTAATGTATCTGTATATAATAAAGATACTTCTGGAGAGGATTACAGTCTGCATTTTTGTTTGATGTAGAGCACAGCTGGCTAGTGGCCTATTTGCCCTGCGAGATCCTTGGTAAAACAAAGCTATCTGGGGAAATACCTGTTTAATTAAAAGTTTGTCCAATTTCTTTGTTCTATCAGTCAAATTCTGTGTCTTAAAAGATAGGTTGCATTATAAAATGCAAGGCCTGTGTCTATTAAGAGAAAAAGGCAAGTCAGAAATTAATGAAAAGGAGATTAATTACATATATTAAATGTTCTTCAGAAAAAAAGCTTTCCATATATGACTGTCTCAGTCTTTAATATGCAGATTTGAGAGTACTTCCATTCTATAAAAAGTAGCTTACAATCTAAAATTGTCACATGCTTTCAGCAAAGAAACTTTACTAACTAATGGTAGTACTTTCTTTTAACATTCTTTCCAATTATATCATTTGTGCACATTCAAACTTTTTCAAAACTAGGCAGGGTAGCACTTCTCAAAATCAAGATCAATCCCCATTATATTTAAACTATTTCTAAAGTTCTAACTTTGACCCTGCCAACTCTTCAACTACTCCACTTCTTCCAACTAAGTCAGGAAAACAAAAGCAGCAAAAAAACCTTTTGCAAACCCAGTATGATTCACAGCACCAGAGGCAATGGGCACAAACTGAAACACTCTAAACATCAGGAAACACTTTTTCACTGTGAGAAGGATCAGGCACTGGCATCAGTTGCCCGGGGAGGCATCTGATGTGGTAGTAGGAGGCATCTGATTGTAGAGTCTCCATCCTCCAAGACATTAAGCTGTCTGGACATGGACCTGAGCAACTAGCTCTACGTGGCCCTACTGGAGTAGACAGATTCTGTGATCCAGTAATTACCCTGATCTTTACAAATCCAGTTCTATCCACAAATCGATGCTTCTTTCTGGAGACTTGTTAAGACTTACCCCCACCCCCAAAACAAAACTCCTAAGTAACTAATTTTTAATCCTTCTAGTTCTGCCGGGTGGAAGGGGAGTCTGATCCTGCAGACTTAAGATGATCTATTTCATGACTTTTTAGGTTGAAATCACCTGCATTCTGCTAAATATTTGCCCAGATAGTTGCAGGCAGAGAACAGGCCTGGCAGTGAGGAAGTATGAGGCTCTCCTAGGAATTCTTTTGGTGTTGAATTCTATGTATAGACTGAAGGTCTTAAATTCTTCTCTTTCTTTTGTTTTATATCTCTGCTATAGCAACACTGCCCATGAAAGAAAGGGTATCGAACTGCTCATTTCTGTAAAATATGTTTTAAGTCCTTCTTTCCAATACCAATCTCTGTTTTTTCCTCTTCCCAGTCAACATCACCCCCAAACACACAGGTACATCCACCCCCAAGCTAAACACTCCAGAGGTGACTTTGTAAGAAAGAGGCAGAAGAGAAGCAGCAGAAGGTAGCTTGGTTCACATTCCAGTAATACCTTTAGGTTTTTTCTAACTAAAGTTAGAAGATTTTAACAGTTGTTTATCAGCTGAGGGTTCAGAGCAATCACTGTAGAATTCAATGTATTTGCACTACCCTGTAGGCTAATGTGTAAGTATTGAAAGTGGAGTGGAGGAGGAGAGCACTCTATTTTTGCATGCTCAGAAAACCGTGAAGTCGCTTCCACATGTATTGTGGAAATGCCAACTGAAAGCCATCCCAAACTGACTATTGTCACTCAGAAAATAGGCCCAGCCTTGCAACAAAGAACTACAAATGCCACATGCTTACTGGCAAAAAAGCAGCACTAAGTTATTCAGAACCTACACCTTCAATACGAACAAGAGACAAATGAGGAAACCTAATGCAGGCCTACAAGTCAGAAGTGGCGTGGGGAAAACTAGAGATTAACTGCTCACTCTTTCTTCTGGCAGAACTAGGAAACATTAAATTAAACAGGCAGATAGCCAAGCAAAAAAAACGCTTTTACAACATGCAGCTAAAGCTGGGGGATTCATTGGCACATGAAGCTGTAGGTATTTCCATAAACCCCCAAATTAACTAATTAATGAAAAAAAAACCCACCCACCTAAAATTGTTAAATGCAGAGATAGAAATATCACCCCAATTTAAATTTTGCAACATAAATTAGTGGAGGAATTGCATAAACTGGGGGAGCATACCAGAACATAGTATTGTATCTATGCTTGCCCTTTGTATTTTTCCCTTAGCCAATATCCACTACTGGAAACTGAATATTGGTCTCAGCTCTTCAGTCTGAGAATTCAAATACCTTGCCATTGCAGCAAACAGAACATGCAATTGTTAATCTGTTCCTTTCTTGCCAAATAATTTCTACTTCCTGGAAAAGTATACGTGCAAATGTTTCTCCAGGTTCCCTCTAATGACATATTCCTCTTCCCACTATAAACCTATAAATCATAAGCTTCCTATACAAATAGATCACAAGTTTATCAAGGGCAAGGAAACTACAGAAAAATGCTTCCCAATCTGACAAAAAAGGAGCACTGCATTACCATTGCTACGGGTACAAGGGCGAGAGTTAGGATGCAACTGCTGCCTTTTCCATTCCTGTTATCCTAAGCATCTGATGCTTTAAAGCTCTTAGATGAATGCTACCATTAGGTCAGTGCCTGGCAAAGCTCCATGGAAAGAGGAGACAAGATATTCAGCAAAGAAGTGACAGGAGAGTTACCACACATACTGCCCTATTTTCATCAAATTAGCATGGCAGGTTTGGAGAAAGAAGTTTTCTTCATGTCCTGGTGCATTCTGCCGTATGAGAAGGACTCATGCAAGAGACCTGCAGAGAGCATTCTTTATCAGCATCCATCTTCAAACATCTCAGAGTCATTTCAGGACAGTAGTGCTGTCCTGTCCACTTGCGCAGTGCAAGGTAGCCAAGTGCTGAAGTTGCAACTCACTGAATACAGCCACAAATGAAAGTGTCAATAGAGAACTTACTGCTGTATTTAGACCTTCCTTCACCCCAGTCACTCATCCAGCCTGGCCCTTACATCACTGTACTGCCTAGCAGCCATAAGGATTCCAGTACTTGGCACACTTGTAAAAGCCAGCTGAAGGAAAGAGACCCTTGGGATCTACTTAACCCCATGTAAGTTACTTACTGCATTAAGCCCATCTCCAAAGGCAGACAGCATGTCACTGGGTCACAGAATATTCTTCTCCAGCTCTGGGCATCTTTCCCAGGAGAGGAGAGCACAGCATACCACAGACACAATGGCCACAGCCATACAGCAGATGGGACAGGTCATGGGCTGTTCTGCAGCTGTAAGGCAAATATGGAGAGCACAGCTTGCATTCCCACAGCCAAGCTCTCGCCCACCTTAACCTCTAAACCATGCCCAAATATTACGCTGCTGCCCAGGCTTTAGCTGTCAGACTGCATTAACCCTTCATGGCATGGATGATCAGCTGCCAGCAACTGGGCTCATGTCCCAGGACTATTTAGTTGGCTAGTAATGACATGGCTGATTACTCAGAAAAGTGCCTGATGCAGCAGTTGCAATACACAGCTTTCAGGTCAAGTGTTCCAGGCTACTTAACATGTAACCAAACAACCTAAAAATCCTTTCAAGCATGGATGAGCCCAAATAACCTTGTGTCTTCAAGGTCCTTTTAAGAATAGAACAATCTTCCTCACATACGTTTATGACCCTTACCAGGTACAAGGCAGAAGTGACTACCAAAATGCAGCATTTCTGCAGATCCCGAGAGCAGACAATACAACCTTTTGTATACAACTGGTTTTGTATTTTATTTTTTAAAGATACTTGGAGAATGCTGCCCTAAGCGAATTCTCATTTACAGCACAAACATCAGACCAGAGCACAGTGATGAAGAGCCCTTCCTGTATCAGTACCTCAGGCTGTGATTGCTGCTTTTCAAGAATCTTCTTTTGGAAGATCTACTCTCTACTTCTACATGGGCCTCGAATGATACTACAATTAGATCTTAAAACAGAGCTTCAGCACATGTGTATAAGTTTTCCCTTACCAGTTTGTGCAGCATTAACCAAGAATCTCTTCATTGTTTTGCACAGGGCAGAGCAGTGCAGGCAACATAACCTGTGCTCAAACCTGAACAAATTTGTAATTTAATATGGTGCAACTAATGCAGCTCTATTGTACTGCTAGAAGCACAAGTTTAGTTCTTCAGAAAAGCAAAGTTTTAATTTTACACAGCAACTGGTAACTAGAAAAAATAAATTGCCATTCTGTGACATTCAGGGGACAGATAAAGAATATTATGCCTAATCTGCTTTTTAAAAAAAATTTCAGTTACCTTTTATCCTTTAAAAACACAAAGGCTATGTTTTCTTTTTCAAAGTTTAGATCTTAAAAGTAGCGGCAAGTAAGAACATTTACAGGGAAGTTTCATTTTGAAAACTTAAATCTATTTGGGTCAATTTAAAATAAAAAAACATTTTCTCAGTTTATAGCTAGTTATGACCTGGGTGATAAATCTTTGAACTTGTTTATTGACACCCCATTTAAATTAACCAAAAAACCTCTAAGTAGCTGTTGTGTTCTCCAACTGGAGTTAGGTACCAATGGAGAGCAGTTTTTGGAGACACGTATTGAGCAGCCAAAGGAGTCAATGCAACTGTGTGAGAATACACATTTTTACTGCCAATACATCACTTCTTAGTTACAGCAGAATCAATAATGAGCTCTGAGCATGTCCATAAAAAATAGTTAAAATCACTGATGACAGTTAACTGCATAAGTTTCTAAATTCTTTCATACCCTTCCAGGTCAGGTGATTTTAGATTTTGCTGCCACATCCACGGCAATAGTTTATGTGCCTCCCAAGAAAAATTATAAAATAATTCTTATGCAAGAGATCTTCTTACGTACACTAAAAGGCAAAGGTTTGTAACTTAGTGCCAAGATTTATTTTAATCCCTTTTAGCTTCTATTAAAAGATCAGTCGTGGTTAGTAAATTTAATGCGTGAAAACCATTAACAAATTTCAGATCAACAATATTGATACAGACCTGCTGCAGCCAATAGAATTTTTTTTTGGTCTGAAAATATTTCAAACTCCTTCAGTCTCAGTACACAATGGAAAAAAATTAGAACCAGAATTAAGAAGGGAGGGCTATTAAGGTAGAAACTTTGCACAAAGCTATGCCCAAAAACCCCAACCCAAACTAAGCAGAAAAAAACCCCCACAAAAACCCCCAAATATGAGACATTCCCGGCTTAGATTTTCACCTGCTTTCTACAGCTCAGCCAAAGTGACACAAATGGGTTCTTCCACCCTTAGGCTGGTGATAATAGCCCTGGTAACACATCTGCTTTCCCTTTCAGCCTCTGACACCTCAACTGTTAGTCAGATTTCTTAGCAAGCAGTGAGTCTATGCACTCCAACAAAGAGTAAGTTTATATTAACGTTAAATTCAATCAAAAGGGGAGACTATCTCATTCAACCACAAAAAGCAAATACCTCATAACTAGCTGTTGCTTGGCCCAAGACAGTATTTTCTATATTATTTATCTTAATCACCAAAGTTGAGAAGTAGGATTAGACTGTATATGAAAGACAGCCCAGGAATTTTCTAAAACCTCATTATCATACTTCTTTTGGAAGCTTTAGCAGAAGCTCAGAATGTTTTGCTTCCAGGGCCAGATGCCAATTCTGCTGATAGTTCTTTTTGGTGCTGCTATAGAAAAGGCTGTCATCTTCCAGACATTAATTTCTGCCTTTTTAATGAATTTGGGGTGCCTGTTTCCCAGCCAAACTTCAAAATAGTCAAGGAGAGAAGAATAATTTCAACAGACCCTATTTCTGCAGAATTGAGATATTTCTGAACATGAAAAATGGTTATGACTTTTTAGAGAATACTGTACAAAGTACAGTTGGAGTTTTAGCCCTGTTACATTAATGGTGAGTATGAAAGACTTTTATTTAAAATAATAGTCACCTTCCACTTTTTTTTCTAGCTCCTACTTTTTAGAATGAAGCTTTCCAGCAGAGAGCTCAGTATGAACACAGAAGCAGAAAAAGAAGTATTTCCCTTCCACATCTGAAACAACCTGAAGCCCAGCTGGCTGTTACTCCTGATGGATCTGCAATTTACCTCATAAGTGACTCTTATGTGCAGGTTCTGTCTCTGATTTCTGAACAGCAAATCACATCAATTACAGGACCTGGTCCTGTTTTTAAAACTCATCACATATTTCAATTTCATTATTATATCCTTGAGTCCCAGAGATCTTTCTTTTTTTTTTCCCTTTACAGAAATTTCATATATTTTTGCAGCCCTTTTGGGATTAATACTGAATGCTTATGTGGTAGTCTTGCAGAATTTTGTGGTTTTGCCTTGGTTCTTGGGATGTTTAATACATAACTCTTCCAAGGAAAGCAATACAGAACTAGTATGGAAGAGGAGGAATAGTACATTTAAGAGATTGGGACAAAACTGAGTGCAACATAAAAGTTTTGGATACCAAGGTCCCAACCTTGGCCCAGAGTAAGTTCATCCTGGGAGACAGAGCAGATCATCTGTGAAAGCGTAGGCTTTCTATTAAAGATACAACTTCAGGAAAGACCAAATACGCATATTCCTTTTGTAATTTTATACGTATTTTCTAGTTGAGAATCAACAATATTTCAAGATTTCCTGGTCACACCTCAGTGAAAAAATCACAACTAGAAAACCCCAAGTAGCCCTTAAGAAAAACCAGCAGATAAGACCAAGAGACTGAACACCTCCAGGAACACTATCTCAGTATAACAGAATTCCTCTTTTTCTTCTCTTACTGGTAGGTGAGGATACAACAGTTTCGTTATAGTGAACCATCCTCATCACCATCAAGTTTCTTCAACCAAAAACCAGAGCGAAGTGGCTATTTCCTTTGAAAGTTAATGCTGTCAGGCAATAGCCATCAGGAAGTCAATGGTCCTTACACCACATATCTCTACAGATCTGTAGCTCTTAGATCATATTTGTTAATATTTGTAAGGTAAAATCTTTGGGTTTTCCCATATCTGCCATGGCTCATAAAGGGACTCCACTTTTACAGAAAACATATCAAGCAGTTACTACAATTGGTCATTGCTACCTTTTCAATTATAAAACAAGAAACTACATAATACTCTCATCAGAAAGTACTCATACGATTTCCAGTCATCTTCTCATAGCATTTAAAAGCACAGCAAAACCATGGCAAAACACCTTGCAATCAACCCTGCCAGAGGATCACCATATTAAGATCTCTTTACATGGAAAAGAAGGTTTCCAGCAGCCTTACAACCTGTATGTCAAATTAGCAGAAACTATACTGAACAACTTTTCACTAGCAACAGAAATTAAGTTGAAGTAAATGAAGACAAACCAATTCTTACAACTCTAAGAGTACTACTTCAGAAACATTTTCAAAAGCCCAAACACTTTCCTGCCATGTAGATTTTTTGAGGAAACATTCTCAGCACTGTGATACCATTTACTATAAATTACTATTTCAAGATGTTTCAGAGGTAACTCCTGTTCCTGCCGTTGCATTTTTTATATTATGCAGTTTATAGTCTGTGAAATAGGAAGAGGGAAAGGCGCACTAAATCCCACCAACCAAACTTCTCTTTCTGTTTGCAGTAGCAAATAGGCAGTTTAATAAAATTTTCAGAATCAGAAACTATGTAATCCAACTACTTCCAGAAAATGCTTATTGTAATATACACTGGGGAATGAACAATCATACCCTGAACTGTTTCAGTTATGAAGTCAAAAATGACATTAAGAACTGCCACTTACCACGTTTCAATGTTGTTCTTTTTTGGTGGGGTACATGAAACAAAAGACAGCAATTTTTCTTGTATTTTTGGCCGCAGAAAACGATCTAGCTACTAGACAGAGCAGACACACCGTCCTGGTTTCAGCTGGGTTAGTTAGTTTTCTTAGTAGCTGGTACAGTGCTGTGGTTTGGATTCAGTATGAGAATAGTGTTGATAACACTTTGATGTTGGGGTAAGCACTACTTAGCAACAACCAAAAGTCAAAGATTTTTCAGTGTCTCGTGCTCTGCCAGTGAGGAGGGGCACAAGAAGCCAGGAGGGAGCATGGCCAGGACAGCTGGCCCAAACCGGCTAAGGGGATACCCTATACTAGCATGTCATGCCCATTATATAAACTGGGGAAAGCTGGCCAGGAGGTATGGATCATTGCTTAGGCTGGGCATGTCAGCAGGTGATGAGCAATTGTATTGTGCATCATCAATTTCCTATCTTGGGGTTTCTCTTTGTTGTTTTCCTTTACAGTACAATTATTATGTTTAATTTCAGTTCTGGTCTTACTTCAACCCCTGGCTTTTACCTTTCTTCCTATTCTCCTCTCCATCCTACCAGGGCAGGTAGGGTGTGGTACTGAAGTTACTGGCTGGGGTTAAACCTCGAGACAAACGAGTTTAAGTCTCAAATGTTTTTTTCAGGACCCTAGTATCTGCAATACTCCTCACTCTGAAAGAAACCAAGGTAAGCATAGGACAAATTATTTCCTATTTTATCAAGGTACGATGAAGCACACAGATTTAACAATAGCTGTACATTCTTCAATGATCTTAAAATTATTTAAAAAGACCTTTACTTTTCAATCAACTTGCCAATCCCAAAGTTAGGCCTAAGCATTTGTTTTATTACACTCCATCTCTTCCTACTTTCTTTCCACATTAAAAAAGGACTGAACTTCATTTTGGGGCAGATATTAATCATTCTTCACCCGCAACGATAAGACTGGTACCGTCGTTGCTGGGAGTGTGTTCCATCAGTTATGGAGAACTCAAATTTCAGGGAAAAAGATAATCTTCATTGGTCTGGTGAGAAACCTGAAGTGTAGCTCAGGGGTGAGAGCACACATCAGGGCTTCAAATTTTCACCCCCAACATAGCTCAATCAAACAGCAAAGCTGGCCTAGCACTGTGGCCTTCACTGAACTTCACTTACCATTGTTTTCAGTAACATGAGAATTAAAAGTGACATCAGCTTCAAAGAGGGAAAAAAAGCCCAACCTTTAACTTCAGCCCGCTCCCAATCCTACCCTCCCTACACTTATTAACGTACCCACTACTTCATCTATTTTACAGCCCACATATTCATGTTTCAAATCATTTTATATGGATATAGGTCATAATTGCCAAGTAGTATTCAAATACAAATTAAAATCTCAGGAAATTCCCAAGAAAACTGCTGGAAAGGCTCTCTATACTTCTCCTGTTCCTTATACTGGTCATCCTCAGACAGAATACTGAACGAGGCAGACTTTGTCCCACTCAATACAGCCATTCTTCTGAGCATCAAAAACCACTTTGTCCTCCAGAGCCTGCAGGAAGTTTGAGACAATGGCAGAGAAGTACTGTCTTCATAGCCCTGATAGCTCAACTGGACTATCAACTAAAAAGCCACATGATGTTTGAAAGAAAACAGAATTCATCATTTTAATTGTACTTTTCCAGTTTATATCCTCCAAGGGAAAGACAAGGGCAGACAAGCAAAAATGCTTGTAATACCGGTTGTAACACCAAAAAGTAGAGAATGCAAATCATCAGACATACATTTGCATAGCATAAAAAGCCTCCATGAGTACTCAACTCATCTGAAATTACCATTTTTCTGTTAAATTCATTCATACTCCAGACTGCAACTCAAATTTTGTCTTCTGGGACAAAGGGAGGGGGTGTGAAGAAAAGCTACCATAGTTAGGGCTGAACACACTTCAACATAAATACCTTTCCTTGGGCCAAGTTGAACACTTGCTCACTCTGCTGTGTCAGTGTTTGAATGTCCTACAGAATGCTTTTCTTTACCAATTGATGTTTGATTTCAGTGGTGGTTTTTAATTGGCAAAACACATACCCGAACTTTGTATGGCAAAATTATACAGTTAAGAGCTTGCCTCCACTATGTGGCAGGAACCCCAACACCAGCACAGAATATAGCTGCAGCCACAGCCACACACTCCTGTACAGGATGGCAGCCTGGCAGCATAGTTTACACTGAAATTCCTGCTCACCGGGATCTGATATTTCAAGCAGGTGTCACACCAGCACTGGCACTCACATAGCAGCGCAGGTGTTGTGGCAAGATAACCACTGCTAGCTTAGTTTCACTCACTTGCAACTCTTGATTATAGATCACAGCCTTCACCAGTAAGACAAGTTCTTCAGCAAGACAAAACCTCCCACCTTAACAAGGACCTCATTACTTCAATAGTAGCAAAGCATTTATGCAGAGCGACTCCCAGATCTTCCTTGTGGTTGCAAGCTACTCCTCTTGCTTATAAGCCCAACACTCATTTAATTACGAAGTCTCTGCTAGTTTTGCCCAGTAACGAAGACAGATAAATGGCAACATTCCAGAACAGTTTGTCTAACCACCGATTTCTTGGACCACAGCCCAACAAGCATGTGACACTTCTCACACACCACTAATGATGGTTAGTGCAAGATTTCACTGGACTAAAGCACAAAAGTATTAAAGTGCTTTCATGCTGTTTACTGCATAATCTTAAAGCTTTAAGTCTAACAATATGTTTTGTAAACCTGAAGTTTATTGAAGTGCTATTCCAGAGAGAAATCTCATGCCACGTGTTCCAAATATGTCACACAGTAAGTCTTCACAACTACATCTCGCTACCTCAATCACTTGTATTAAACATCACTCCAAAAAAGAACTAGAACTAAATCCACAAGTGGTTGAAAACATATCCCCTTCCCACAAAGCAAAACTTTTCATCTTAAAACTGGTTGTAAAAATGATGTTCCTACATAATTTTCACTGGTCTCATAAACCAAAACCTCTGAACATGTCATGGTTAAAACATTTGTTCACTTTTGTAAAACACTAGACTCCCTGTACACATTTTTCATTGGCTACCAATTTTCTAATTACAGGGTCATTCCTATAGAAAGTTCTGCAGGTCAATATTCAATATGCCTTACCACTCGCCACATCTACCCTTTTTATATGCTGAGAGGCCAATCTTTTTCATTATTAAACACATCTTGAGAGGCCTCCACCACACATGTGCTTTATTCCCCAGCACCCTTTACCTAATGCTGCCAATCCTACATCTTGAGAGTCCCCAACGGATGTTTTAGTACACACACAGTGTTCATTAAGTACTTTTGGTACCTGAACTGCCACCCACAATAGTGAAATTTTAGCGTTCTATTTTATCTCCAACATCACAAAATGAACTAATTTTCACCAAGTTCACTGCACATGAAGACATTCTCTCTTCAAGGCCTTCACATTTCGTATTAGCATCAGCACTAAGGATAAATACTCCAAAACACATGCCACTCTTTTAACCCTGCAATAAAGTCACATATAGATCCCTGTATCTAACAAAATACCACACATTGCTGCTCTGTTAACCATCTCTCTGGCTGACACATTAACATCCAGAAGAGACTGATCTAGCTAGAACTGACAACTTTTGGACTTACCATGCAAGCAGCTCCACTAGACACTGTCAACAGCACACACGCTTTTCACAGAACTGCAGTGCACACAGAATGGAGATGATTGATCTTCCCTTCTCACTTTGAGTACATAACCAGTAGTTTTTGTCCTGGAGTCACTCAAGCACAACATGGAGCACCATGTGCCCAGTACAGGGTGCACCAGTGAGCACAAGGCCACATTGCCCCCATAGCTCTTAGGGAAGTAGCAGTCAAGGAATACTGTGGCGTAATACACACCTGATGTGCAACAGCCATGACTTTAACATCCTCATTTTTATTCAAAAATATGTACAAAATATGACACATGGAAATACATACAACTATCAGTAACATTTGTCAACAGAAAAAAATTCTATTAAAACAATGAAGAGAAAGCCATTTTCTAGTGAAATTCTGCCAGTCTTAACACTTAATAGATGGATTTACCTTTCCTTGCTGCAAAGCAGCAGCATTTAGCCAAAGTAGCTGGCCACTGCTTATTAGCAGGCAAACCATACGAGATGCTCAGTTAGCCAATGCACTCCTGGAGCTGAGTCAAATCCTCAGCATCCATTTAAGTAGTCTGATGAATATTTATTCTTGGTATTTCCAATGTTTTATGTGCTGCTTCTGGTAGTTTTTTGTACTTCATGATACCGCTTTGACAGAAAATTGAGCTTTACATGGAGTTTGTCATTGAGGAACAGACTATAGGGCTGTTTTATGTATTTTGGACCATTTTAAAGTAATTCAGTAATAGTAGATCTATTAATTTTAATTTATGCTATTCTTGTATTTCTGCCTTTACAAATAATTCCTGACAATCAGGCTTGGAAGTCATGCTTCAAGGCCAAATGCATCTGGTATACACTGTGAGTTATCTTAAAAAAATTTACTTGGTGACCAATATGATACCTCATTCCTCTGTAGAAGTGACAGCTTGCTGAATACAGCAAATATGCTGCTACTGTGATACAGCACCAGTACTTTTCAAGTGACTGTTCAAAGCCCAAGTTCCAATGTATGTAATGCTCTTTACCCACTACCAACCTCTCTTCCCCACAGAGCAAGCAAGTACTGTTGCCAGTGTATTCTTTAAAGGGCAGTTCCGCTGTTGTGGTACTAGTCTCCAGCTAAAATGGCAGTCCATAAAACCTCAACTGCTCACTCCCCTCCCTAGATACAGTGATGCAAGCTGTAGACTTTTTTTTTTTTTTTTGCTTTTACACAGCCTTTACAGGGCCCACCTGTGAGCTTCAGTCTTGCGTTATCACAGATCTTCATTATCTGCAAGATTGTGTACCCATATGGCATTTTAAAATGGTAAATAATCAAGGGCTTTTCCATGTACTGAAGCTCATTTCCCTAATATTATTGCTACACTTCCTGGATAACACAGTTCAGGATTTTGGAAAGATGGTGCTTTAAATATGCACAGACAGTAATTTTGGTCTACATGCAGTTTCTGAGAACAGTATCTACTAAACAAAATTGCAGCTGTTTCAGCAGTCTTTTAAAATCATGGCATCCCACTCCAAGCCACAATATCTCTTCAGGTGTTACACTTCCTTCTGGTTACATCATCCACATTTGCAGGCAGTACTGACTAAGTATTCAAATTCATCACTGGAAAAGGAGAACAAGATTAAGTAAAAATGGTTCATTCAAGGGAGAAATTTCAATTTGCAAGTAAGATGTAACAGTTTGTATTAAAATGTTGCTATTTCTGTAAAACAACCCAAAGAACAAAACAAAAAGCCAAACCAAAAACTAAACCCACAGAGACAGTTTAATACTTTTCAGAAAGTTTAAATCAAATATTTTGGTCTCGTCTCAGAAGCCAGATCCGTATTAAGTTTTTCAGCAAGGAATTCAGGTTCGGGATAGGTTCATCATAGATGAGACAAAAGCAGTACAGAAACCAAAAATTTAGTAGGAAACATTCTATAGGGTTTCTGATTACTTAATTTTTGTATTACAATCGCTAATATTTTGTCATTTTTCAATAATAATGTACACTTATTGAAAACTTTTCACATAGATTTGAAAGCTGACCAAGGTTAGGCACAGCTATCAGCACGCACTGTGCCTTGGGCAACAAGTGTTTTTTAAATGCCAGCTATGACTTACCGTATCAATTGATCTATTAAGTATGTTCATCACTGTCATAATGGAAACAAATCTGAACTGTAAGCACAGTTACTTTAGACTTAGAATGAGAAAATGCTTAGAAGTTTTTCAGTTACATACCTGAATAAGCCAAAAGCTTTTGTTCCTATGTTTTTTCTGTAAAAATACATTTTCCTGTTAAAAAAAGACATTTATTAGTTCAGAGAAGTTTTCTTCCATCACTCAAAATACAACTTCTCATCTATTTAGCCTCTTGTATATGCCAAACTGCATTATTCAACATGTGTTGCATTAGTATCAGTACGCTGCAAGTTCTGTGAAACTTTAATTAGAAGCATAGTCATGTCACAGTAAGATTTGTTTTGCTTCGCTGCCCAGCTATTGCTCAACCTGGGTATGATAGGAGGCAGGGGAATGACGATTATCAGGATCAAAAGTAGTATTTATTGGAATTCATGCCTTCTAGTCAGAAGCAGCATTCAAACATCTCTGCAAAGACATGAAATTCACTGGTCAGTAACACTATCAAGGTTTGCTACTTCCAACTTCTCTCTAGCTCAGTGATGCAAGTCATGCCCCTTCCTACTTGCAACACTGCCTGTCTAAACAACACAGCACTTTATAAGCAGCACCGCTGCACAAGAAGTTTCACTTATACATTTGAACTTCACAAACAAAACCTGTTGCTCAAAAGAATGTACTGGCAGCTAGCAAAGTATTTAAAGATACCTTTGAGTGGAATAAAGTTATAGATGTGTAGTAACATAGGAATCTCACATTCTAGATTTTAACTAAAACCAACACGTGGATATACTCAAGCACCAGCGCAATGAAGTGAATTTCACTGAAAAATATTAAATTCAGATACTTAGGTGGGAATGAACTTCTTGGAGAAACCACTGCTAATATTCTTAATGCTCAGTAAGCATTCATGAGCATTTTTTTTGCCTGCTTCAAGTACCAGCTCTTGTGAAGTAGTTTATCTCTGGAGCTGTAACAGCTTTATTTAAAATATACTACAATTTACCATCAAATTCGACCTTTGTCATTAACATGACTTCTCCTAAATGGTCACATCAGAGTGAGCCCTAATTTAACTCTAGTAAGAGGATCATGCAAACATCATCACTAGCTTTTAAACATCAGCAACACTTCCTAACCATACCTGGCTAATGCTTGTTACTTACCCACTATAAGCCAAAATACCTGAAGTCTAACACTTCCCCCTCTCTGCTCTTTGAAGTACGCATTTGTGTCAACATGGACCTGAAGTGGGTTTAACTAATGAACCAACATGCACAGCTTGGTGCATGCTGGCACCTAACATACACAGCAACAGCAGCAAAGCAACTGGGATGATTTATGACTGAAAGATTAAGTGGTTTCATCTCAGTAGCCAGACCTGCATGAAGTTTTTCATCTATGTGTCAGGTTTGACAGCTTCAGCATGACTCACCACTATTCACAGATATCAGTGACTGGGAAGTGTAACACCACTCATACATTCATATACTCCACAAAATAAGCTTTATGTCTTTCATTAGCAAGGTACTGGAAAGGGACTACATTACAATCAACAAAAAAACTGTTTAATAAATACTACCTCTGTTATATTTCCTGCTGTGAGGAAGTCTTTCTTCAGGACATGTCACATTCCCATTACTAGAAACTGTTCATGCCACTCTAGAAAGTGGAGTAAGATCTTGAATTATGACAAATTCATGCATAATACAACACAAGACAATAAGAATAACCAAATTTTACTTTTTAAAGAACTGGTTGTAAGCATTTGAGTTAAATTAAAATGAATACAGATCCCAGAGCCATTTCTTTCAAAAAAGTGAGAATATGAACTATACATCAAAAAAGGGAATACAGATTTTTATTAAAAAATTGGAACATTTGCTCATTTATATTAACAAGCCTCTAGATGCCCTGTTTTCTTTGACTAAACACTTATACTTATCTCCCAATAAAGTGCAAATTCACAATTAAAATCCATACTGAGGTAACATTTAGATTATAAACACTTCAGAAAGGCATTTTACCAGCTCCTCTGACACAAAAACTATTCCAAATCCCCCCAGTTCTAGACCATGTCAAATATGCCCAAAATATACCGTTACCTTAATTTCAAAGCTAATGGCACAACTATCAATTTGATCATATGCATACTTTGCTAATTCACTTATCGTTAATTTATCCCCACTGATCATTCAGAACATACATGGCTTCAGGAAAATCCACTTGTGTGTACCAAGTATTCCTCTACTTGTGATAGTCCTTCCATGAAGGCCTAAAATTAAAAATAAGCAAAAATTATCTTTTAAACCAGAAAACATCTCATGATCTACTCTAGCATCATCTCGCATGTTACTATGTCAGAAACATAATCACCAAGCCCTAAAAATTGACATTTTCATACAACAATTTAATATTCTTCTGCAACAGCCTACAATGCCTGACAAGGTGAAATTTTGTAAGCAAAAGAAATCTAAGAACTGACCTACAGGCTGACCTAAACTAAAGAGGTCCAAGCCCAAAAATTATCAAATAATTACTTATCAATTTGATAGCAGTTATGAAAAGGCAATGTAGTTTTTCCTTTCTGTCCCACTCAGTAGCCATATAAAGATGACAACTCTCTGGTACTTCCCATACTTTTGACAGACAAAAAAGCGGAAAGCAAGTTGTGAAACAGAAGGATTTATTGACTTGGTCAAAAATAGAAACACAGCGTTACTTCCAGATTAAGGTTAAAAATTCCAGAGCCGTTACCTTAATGTACAATGAATTTGACACTGCGGGAAATCTCCTCTCCATCATACCTAGAAACAGACACAGACAGTATTACAACTTGAAACCACCACATTAGTACTACCATGCCAGTAAGTCACATACATTATGAGGCAGTAATTGTCAACACAATCTCTAGAAGCAGCATGTCAAATCATAAGCTTGCAGTTAAATCACAAGCTTGGGGGAGAAAAGCAGCAGGAAATGAAGTTTTAAGCAACCAAGGAGTTGTGAGTTACACCCCCCTCAAATCCCACATCAAAAGCGTTGTAGAAATAACTTCATGTACCCACCATTAAACCTCAGTCCAAACGTTTTTTTAATGAAAAATCATAATCTCAAAGTTTCAATGACTTTTAAGAACTGCTTTAAATTGATTTAGAGAATTGTTTTAACCATATAGCAATCATCAAAATCCACCAACTCAAGCAGTTTAAGAAACGCATGACAAAATATGTTTTGTCATATACATTATTATTTGAATGTGCTTATTTGAAGTAGCTCACTCTGTACTACATATATGAAATAAATGCATCAAGTCATGACTTTGCTTCAGGTCACAGAAAGAATTCAAGCTATGGAAACCCTAAAGATAAGCTTCCACTTACTGCATGTAGAAAACTATGCTTTTTGGTGCAATAAACCCCATGTTCAGTAATCTAACGTGTGACTCAGACTATCAGACAAGCTAATACAACACAGAATGCATGCACCTGACAACCTCCTACGTGAATCCAGCCATATCCTAACCTTTGCTTGCAGGTAAAAACCTGGAATCCTGTATGTATTTTTAATGCTATTTCCCGTTTTTTCAGTAGTACGGGCTCAATGACATCAGCATTTCATGAGGGGGCAAAAAGGCATCTTAAGGCCACAGGAAGCTTCTAGGGGGAGGTGGTGTGGGTTTTTTTTTCTTGGGGGGTGGATGGGTGCTTTATTTCTGTAACAAATCTCCGTTTATTCTGCTGTCATTGTCTTAAAAATCTGAAGGAAACATCATTAGCTAGAATGTTAATCTTATGATTTATATTAAAAATCATCCAAATGTTGTGGGTCTTTTTTCCTTGGGAGGCATGTGGATTTCACAGTACTTTTAAAGGTCTTCTGCTGTGGAGCAATGCAGGTAGCTGAGCCCTCCAAAAACCCTCTGCCACATGAGCGAGGCGGCTCCGCGTAATTTAACATTTTACGCACGAATCCAGACGACTGAAAGCTGCCCCAGCCGCAGCTGAGGGCGCAGAGGGGCAGCACCCCCTCACGGCCCCGGCGCGGACGGGCGGGGATCAAAATGGCGCGGGCCCTGCAGCGCCACGCGGGTGACCGCCGCCTACCCATCCCAGCCTGCCCCGCGCCCCGGGATGAAGCTTCCGGCAGGGAGCCTCCCGCGAGGCGTGCTGGGATATGTAGTTCGCACTTCCGTCCCTTCGCACCGCCGCGGCTGCCAGGAGGGCGCTGGGCACTGGCAGCCGCGGCCCCACAGCTGGATTACGGCTGCCTTACGCCGGGCCCTACCCACGGCTCCAACGGTGCGAGCTTCCCTCGCCAGCTCCAGCCTCGAGCACTACGCGAGCGGCGCCCCAGGCGACCCTCCCGAACATCCAAGCACAAGGAAGAGCCCGCGGTGCCCCCCGTCCCCTCAGCCTCCCTGGGGCAGCGGCACACACCACATCCCCCGCCGTCTTACCGCACTCCATCCAGGCCAGCGCTCCGCAACGAAAGAGGAGGGGTGGGGGGCGCTCGCCAGCTTTATAGGTACGGTGCGGGGTGGGAACGAGGCTGGCCACTCCTCCTTCAGCGAGGACCGAGGGGCGGAGACGCCGTGAGGCGCTGGCGCGGGAGCGCGCTTGACTCACGGGGGCGCGCGGGGGGCGGGCACGCGTGCTCTGACGCGCAGGCCGCTGGGTCAGGGCGCCGAGGGGCCTCACGGCCCCGCCCCGCCCCTCACGGCCCCGCCCCGCCCCTCACCGCCCTCACACCTCCCGCCCCTCACGGCCCCCCCCCCCCTCACACACTCCCCCCCTCACGCCCCCCCCCCCCTCACCCCCCTCACACAGCTCCCCCCCTCACCCCCCCCCGCCCCTCACACGCTCCCGCCCCTCACGGCCCCGCCCCGCCCCTCACCGCCCCTCACACAGCTCCCGCCCCTCACGGCCCCGCCCCGCCCCTCACCGCCCCTCACACAGCTCCCGCCCCTCACGGCCCCGCCCCGCCCCTCACACAGCTCCCGCCCCTCACGGCCCCGCCCCGCCCCTCACCGCCCCTCACACAGCTCCCGCCCCTCACGGCCCCGTCCCGCCCCGCCCCTCACCGCGCTCCCGCCGCTCGGGCAGCGCCGTGTACCCCGGCGGGAGTGGCGGGGTGGGCAGTGCAACGGTTTGCCTTGCAGGTTTCCTGTGTAAAACGCAGAGCGGCTTTATGCGAGTTTTTAAAGTGAGGGCAGGAACCTACCTGGTGCAGCTCCACCTTCCAGACTTAAAGAGTATGATTCCCGAAGAATCACAGCACCATTAAGTTCGGAAAAGACCTCAGAGATCGCCTAGTCCAACATATGACTGAACACCACCACGTCAGACAGACCCTTGTGTTCCAGACTGTTCACCAGTTTTGTTGCTCTCTGGACTCTCTCCTGCCCCTCAATGTCCTTCCTGCAGTGAGGGGCCCAGAACTGAGCACAGCACTGGAGGTGACGCCTCACCATTGCCTAGCACAGGGGGGCAATCCCTGCCCTGCTCCTGCTGGCCACACTGTTGCTGATGCAGGCCAGGATGCCATTGGCCTGCTTGGCCACCTGAGCGCATGCTGGCTCATGTTCACCTGCCAACACGCCCAGGTCCTTTCCCACCAGGCAGTTTCCCAGCCACTCTGCCCCCAGAGTGAGTACTTGTTTCTTATATCTATGTTCTTATCCTGTTCCCTAGGGCTCCCAGGTTAACCTTGTGAAGCTATCTATGCCTTGATGCCTCAACTTTCCTTTGACTCTAATTAGGTGTTTCTGAAACATTAACCACAGGTGCACTGGTTTCTACCTTTTGGAAGTAGCATGCAATGCTATATCCTCGTATAACATAACAAGTTGTAAAAGCTGAAAAATCTCCTCTTACCTACAGCTGGCAAAAAAAATAGAGCTTTCTGCAGTTTTTCACTCTATACAAATAGTCTAAGGATACCGTTCCACAGTGAACCTAATAGTGGATTTTAGGAAGAACTTCCATACTGTGAAGTTGGTGAGGCACTGGAACAGGTCGCTCAGAGAAGCTGTGGATGCCCCATCCCTGGAAGTGTTCAAGACCAAGTTGGATGGGGCTCTGAGCAACCTGAACTGGTGGAAGGTGTCCCTGCCTATGGTGGGGCGGGGTTCAGCTGGATTATCTTTAATGCTCCTTCCAGTCCAAACCATTTTATGATTCGCCCTGTTCCACCACAGCTTTAGCCACTGGAAATTGTACAGCTGCACCTCAGAAAGTGAATTAGTCTCTATCTGAATCTGCCTCCTGTACTGCTGTGGAAGTGTTAGCGAAAGAAAGCCTTAGTGAAAGGTATCTGGGCTACAGTGGGGATATCAAGAGCACTACAGCTTAGATGATGTTTAAACTGATGGGAAACCACATGCTAAACTCTCATTTATGTAGGTTCTCAATAATTGGTTTTTTTTTTTTTTTGCCTGCCTGTTTATTGAGGGGTTTAGTCTATCAATCAACTTCATTGAGGAAATAAGGTAAAACCAAGGAAGGATGAAGAAAACCTGAAAAAAATGTTTGGTGTTTTGACAAGTTATTAACAATATGACAAAAAAACCGATGTTCCATGAGATGGACTCCTATTAGGAGGGTTTAACTGTTGGGAACAGATAAGGAAAATCTAGAAAAGTCAGTTGTAAAGTGCTAAAATATTGAGATTAATACTACCAGGAAAACGAAACAGCTGACAAAGTTTTTTCTGCAGTCCATGGCAGGGCATGACAGTTTTCTCTCTGCTTTTCATCTTATACATCCCATTTTACCTGTTTGAAATCTTAAGCGTGAGCTGCAGTTGGCCCTTTTTCAGCTGTAGAGGCATGAGGACAAAGGTCTGCAATGCTGCCTTTTTCTCTGGGTGCCTCCCACCGGCAACTGTTTCAGCTTCTGTTTCTGCAGGAGAGAGAGTGAGAAGCTGTTAAGTATCCGGGAAGAGCTGCTAGTGCTTCAGGGAGTGCTCAGCAGCCAAACTTGGGCACAGACAAGCAGTTTGTGGTGCTGTTATCTTTCCATCTGTCCTATTCGAAAGGCCCCAAACTGATGTTTGCCACCTGGCACTGAAAATGCTCACACCCCCTCTCCCTTAGTGACATCAGGATTAAAGATAAGCAAAGTAATCACAGCCATTTTGGCTTTTGGAACTTGACAGAGGAAACTCCTGGTCTTTCTGTTAGATTGGAGGGTACAAGTTTACTAGCAGTGCCTGAAAGCACGTTCTATGCAAACCTTTTATCCTTGAAGAAATGTGTCTCGTATTTCTCATCATCACCCAAGGCTGCGGGCACTGCTAGCTTGTGGGCCTAGTGAGGCATGTTTTTACTGTGGGTGAGCAACAATTACAAGTCTGAAAAAAGTTAACCAAACCAAAGTAAAAATGTACACCACAAACACAGATTATTTTTCAAAGTAAGGCTCATTCTCTTGCCTTTCTTTCCCCTCCTTCAGTCTTACACATCTTTAACCTGTATCCCAGGTGTCTGAATGAGGGTGCAAGCTGTAGAGCAAGACCTGATCCTCCATTGCCATTCCCCGCAGAGATCCTGAGGCTGGTCTGAACCATCAGCCCGGTTGCCATATAATGTTAGTTTATAGATGAGTTGCTTCTGAATTTAGCTCCCCACGTGGCTGCACGTTCATGCACAGTGTCAGCACTGGCAGAAGGGAGTGCTGGTTATGAGATAATGGGGATGTACTGGATTGACTGTCTTGTGTTGGCCCACACAAATATGTGTCTGCCTGAAAGCCTGGTTGCTTTTTAGGTCTAGGCAACTCTCTCAAAGTTCTCTTTTCTTGTCTTAAATTGTTTCTTTCTTGTTCTTTGTCTTTATTTCCATTTCCCCCCACTTCCTTTCTGTTCCTATTTTAGGTCTCGCTTCCTGGATTTTCTCCCAGTAACATTGCAGCTTTGATGACTCACATCTCTTGGTTTGGTTTGGGGTTTTTACCAGTGCATCCTTTGGGATGCTGAGTTCCCCTTCCCTCTCACCTTCCCAGCAGGAAGTCTATTGTATGCAGCTGTAATTTCTTCCTTTTCAGAACAGATAGTACTCATTGTAAACTCCTGAGCTGACTTTGCCATATTTCACATTATGTGTCATAAAATACTTGAGTTGGGAAACAATTCAGCTTATGAATGTGACCCTGTTTTCAGTGTTTTACAGATACCAGAATTTTTTATTTAAACTTCTCAAGTGTCTCTCTTTGATTTTTAGTCACTTCAGTGTCACAGAAAGACAAGTGTGGTTTTTTTTTCTTTTTAATAATAAGTGAGATAATAAAAACATTAGAACAGCTGTACAGGGTCAGATCAAAAGTCTACCAACCCCCACCACCCACTAGTATCCTGCTTCCAAATGTAGCCAAAACTAAATGTCTTGGGAGGGGAGTAGAGATAAAACAAGCATGTCCTTCCCTGAAGATTTGCCCAGCCTCTGGGAATAGAAAACTCAGAAACCTCCTAGAGGGTTATTATTTTTGTGTGCATGAGAATGTAACAATCCTCCATTAATTTCCTACCCATAAATTTGTCCAGTCTTCCCCAGAGCCTTTATAAAATTTTAGCATCCCCAATAACAATGGCAAGGAATACCAGAGCTTAATGAGTATTACAGGAAAATGAATCATCTTTAGTTCTCTTTTTACTTGCCCTCTTGCTCTTTGCGCAGTTTTATAAGAAGCAGTGGGCAATCCTTCCCTCCATAATCATCCCCTCATTGAGCCCCCACCCCCCAATCTCTTCTTCAGGCTGAGGAAATCTCATTTATTTAATCATTCCTCATGGGGGAATCAGTTCCTATCTTTTACCTCCTTCTCATTGATTTCCAAAGTTCTTTTACCTTCTTTTTAGATGGGACTCCCAGAGTATACAGTGTGTTCAGGAAGCAGGTATAACATTGGCTTATGCAGAGGTGCCATGATTTTCTCTGCTTTCTTTTTTTTGTTCCTTAGCACTTCCCAAACTTTGGTGTCCTTTTCTGGCTGTTGCTGTGCATGGAGCTGACATTTCCACAGAACCATCTGTCATAACTGCAGGATCTCACGTCTGAGCAATAAAGGCCAAAGCCCATCATTCTGCATTTGCTGGTGTGTTTGCTTTCCTTGGTAAGTGGTGCTTTATACTGAACTATGTTGAATTTCACGTGTTGCTGTTATACTCACTCAGCCTTATTAAGCTCCTGCAGCTACTTTTGCATCAGCAATGAGTGATTACTAGCTTTTTTATCCCTCTGCATACCACCTATTACAGATCAATTCAGTAAGTTCACCAGTACGGGTCATGCAGATTTCTGAGGTAGTTTCCTTCCACTGTGAAAATTAACCATTTGTTTCTACTCTCTGTTTCCTATCTTTTACCACAAGTCTGCTTAGTTTGCCTAAAATCATTTGCTAAGAGGCTTTAGGGAACCCATGCACTATTTCAATTTATCACATGCTTAATGATAAGTATGATGTGAGTTTACCAAGTGTTCTGACCATTGTCCTACAGATCACAGATTTATCTAGATTTATCCTACAGATTTATCTAGATACACACTAATTCTATTTTTTATAATAAGCTTTTTGCTTATTTTCCTGGAATAGATGTGAGGCTTAGTGGGCTTTAGTTTCCTGGATTTCTGTAGAACCTGTGCAAAACATTACAATTCTGTTCGCTACTTGCCCTTCTTTAGCACCAGAGCAATTTCAAGGAGGAGCTCACATACCATAATTAGAAGGTTGTGTGTTTCACTGGGTTCTTCTAGAGCATCATTTGATCAAGTTGAAACTGCAGCATCTTCAAGAAGTTGGTAGCAACTTCCCTCATGAAAACCTCAAAAGTGGTGTGGTGCAGGGAATTTCCCCAGATTTTTCACACTGAACACAGGAGCAAAAAATTAATGCAATTACATGGCCTAATTTTCTCTGAACAGATTTCCTCATGGGAGTCAGGTTCATGAATTTGAAAAGGGATATATTATTTGTTTTGACAACTAAACAGTGTTACTCCGACATGTAATGTAAGTTTCTTTTTGCCCTTTTACAAGCCTTGAATGCTGATTTTGTGCCTTCAAGACAGTGTTCTTAGTTTGTCTTCATACCACTTGTGAGGATCTAATGCACATTGATGTTTCTGTTACTTTTATTTTTAACAAGCATCTTCATTTTTAGGTAGCTCCCCTTTCTGAAGTTAAGTACAGCGGCAGCAGATATTTGGGGTTTCTGCTGCAAAGTTAATCTAAAAATACAATGGTTGCTTATACTGATACACTTGGTTTCGTGCCATATTCTAATCAGTTTATACATGGCTAAAATGAACAGTAAAGCATATCTAAGCTTTGTGAAAGAAAAACCCTCAAAGCCTCTTCACTTTGTTACTTAAAAGAAGTTACAAAGTTGGTGTATTAAGGCAGGCAAACTAATTAATATTAATAATTTTAAATTAAATTAGCTCACTTTTCCTCTATTTGCAAAGGTAATTCCGTGTGCTGTCTCTAGGAGTACATCATTGTAACTATTTTATTGTTTAACAGAAGCGTTCATTACCTTGAACTACTGTAGCAGTATGCCCAAGAATACTTAAGGGAAACTTCAGTCTGAGTCTTTGTTAGTGGTTGGCAACAGCATCTTTCTCTCAATGTTTAAATCTCTTCTATATTATTCCACATAAACAGCATATTACTGCAAGATAATATGTTTTATTTAATTGCTATATAATTGCTACTTATCTTACTGGTTTCTGCCCACCCTTAAGAGATGAGATGAACAGGCTCGGGTGAGATAAAACCTTTGAAGTGGCAAAATGGGAGAAGAGCAACTTGCTTTTAATGTTCTTCTCATAGTTGTATGACCCAGCTGTTTATTACTATCACTTGCAATCACTTAATTAATTAACGAGGCATAGAGGAAATAAGGCTTTTCTGTCATATTTATACAGCCTTGGCAAATTGAGTGTCAAATCCACTTTTAAATAGGAAATATATCTTCATGTTCCTTAACAAGAGGCTGCCTCTGGCTCTTTGAGAAGACAAGGCTGCTGAACTATTTGATTATTTTTACCAGAACTATTCTTAATATTGCCATCTTTCAGAGCCTTTCTTACAATTAAAATATCCTAAAATCACGCTCTACAGAATCAGGAAAAACAACACATACTCACTTTGCACTTTTAAAAATGAAGTACCATGTGAACTGCTGCAATGAAATAGAAGTTGTAAAACTGCATTCCAGTATCTGGAGTTGAATCTGGATATGATACGTACAGAACTCTGGGTGAGAAAGAGGCACTCTCTTTGAAGTGGATGTTTCTTGGACACTTCTTCAACTGCTTGGAATGTTTCACTTGATAATGTAAGAAATGCAAATAGGCATACATATTATTTTACTCATAATATTTATGTCAAAGCAGATACAAATATATTTTTTAAAAAAATTAAAATATGTAGGAAAATGTAACTACCGTAGCTACAGTGTCAATATATAAATTTTAATAGATGTAATTTCACATCAGATCTTCACTTAAGATGGTGCATAAGTCTTTCCTCAAAGAAATTTGCACAGACACAGGTATTTCTCAAGCCTTTTATTATAGAATTTTGTTTCCATGTTGTCTTGCTCTTAAAAATAGCAAGCTTTCCAGGACAGGTTAGCAGGTTTTGTGAGTGTGTCTTGCTCTCAGCAGCTCAGTTTTTGTTATACAGGGAGAGATCAAACAGCACTTTCCATAGATGTATTTTTATTCCCTCCTCCCCTGTTACTAGTACAGGTTACTACATGCTGCTACAAGCAACTACCTGGTGCAATAAAAAACATTTTTAAATTTTTTCTTCCACTTTAGTTTTCTAGCGAATCAGCCACCTGAACTGACTTATGTTGTGACCATCTAACCACTAGATTTAACAGAAAGGAAGTGGTGGGAACAAAAACTCCAGGCTGGGGAATTGTTGAGCAGAGTGATGTCCCCTGACAGCAGCTAATACTCAGGCTGCTATAAATATGATGTGAAACCTCATGCTTGATCCCTACAAAATGCAGTATAGTTCCTATTTAATTATGCTCAAATGCAAGGATTCAACTATTAAAATAAACAATATTTGATGTGTAAGAAGTCTGTTCTTTTTCTGTTTGCTGATATTTACTCTTATACTGTGAAGAAGAAATTATCTCTATCTAAATACAATTAAATTAAAGGAACAATTTATATTCAGAGCAGTAAAACTTATGACTGGTCCTACTAATGAGCAATACAATTGCGATGCTTTGCCCTAGAATATGTAAGATTAATGTGTTCAACGTTTGAAGGTGGAAGTCTGTATTCATGAAGAGGCAGTCAGCACAGTTAATTGCATAACCATGATAATATTCATTAAAACCTAAATAAGCCATTTCAGCTGTGCAAGTAATTTGTTAACTTTAAGAGAAAGTAAACTAATATTGATAATGTCTTAGGAGGGAACTCATAGCATTGCAAATTTTGACACAAGCACGCATTCCCTCTCCTGATATTCTTGACTGGAGCAGATAATGGACCTCTGGAGAGGCTGCATCCTTCTGTCATGGAACTGTTCATACAAGGTGGCTTCTGCTGAAGGCTCTCCTGTGATCTAACCTGCTTTGCCTGGTTGTGCTCTCTTGGATAGTCAGCAAAACTCAAAGGAGCTCACCCAGGCTCTCAGGACAGCAGAGGGAAAGACCTGAGCATTTCAGAACTTGCAGGCTCCCTCTGTGCACTCAACAGCCGAGAGCAGAGTAAGACAAGGCCATCCTGTTTTTTGGTCCTCCCTGTGTATGGAAGTATGGGACAAGGCTGCCACTCCTTGTCAGCACTGGGAACATGTTCTCCTTGGCTAAATATGCTGCTAATAGGCAGATAAAATTTCTTCTTGCACTTCATGTGACACGAAGCAATTGCTCTGCCAGAGGTAATGAGCACACACTTTTTTTAAATAGAAGGCCTTTGCAGATCAGAGAAATTGTGATCTGAAGCTTGAGTTGGGGCCCTATTACAGACATGTATCCTCTGGTGCTCCTTAATCTGCAGTTGCTGCCAGAGACTCAGGGTGTACTCCCATCAGCCTCCTTTGCAATCCCTAACCTAGGCCATCTTGGGAGCCAGGAATGGATGATCAGGAGGTTCTCTATTCCTTCTTAAAAAGCAGTGCTGGGGTAGTTTTCAGAGACACCAGTGATCAGATCTGAGTGCAGTCCTCCAGGGAATAGCAGCTGGCTCTCAGTCTCCTCTGGAGCAACTCCTAGGTGGAAGCCTGTGGAGGTGGAGTGCAAGATGCAAAAACGTCTGGCCACTATGTGTTCTTGGGTGAGGCAAACAGCCCACTGCCCATGGGCAGCCTGGTGTTGCACAGGGGAGCTCAGGATGCCAGATGGGGCTGAAGAAGCTGCTGAGGGGCCCTGGTAGCTGCATGCACAGTGAAAACCATTAATGCTTGCTGTAATGCAGCTGACTATTCCCACAGGAGCTGTCACAGTTGCCAGAACTACTATGTGACCCTGGCTGGTGCCAGTTGCCCCGTTAATTGATATCTTTAATTTCTCTTGAAGATCCTGCAGTTTATTGGCATGTTTTAGCAGTTTTTATGGACAGCAGTGGGAGTTTGTGACAAAGCTTTGTTGTAGGGTTTGTCCTGCAAGTAAGGGATAAACGAAGATAGTTTTAGCATAAGTAATACAAATTATACTAGGAGTGTCACAGAGTTTGAAAACCTTATTCAGCCTACCAGACTAGTAGTAGGCAGAAGCAAAGACGTTATCCATGTCCTCTCCTTTTGGGAGTTATGTGGGTCCAGCTCCATACATCCTCTCCTGCTGTCCCTCTGCTTTGAGTTACCACAGACTGCGCTAGTATCTGCAGTAACTTGATCTTACTTTATAGCTACATTTCTGCAACAAAGGCAGGACTTGCCTCACAGGCACTGGGAGGGAACATCACATAGAGAGAGAGCCTGTGGCTCTTGCCCATGTTCCTCCACACCCTGCGTAGGATGGGGCCGTGAGCCCGTGCAAAGCCACAGATTGCTAAAGCTTGCAGCAGAAGAGCTGGTGAAGGAGAAATGTGCTGCAGGATACTGCATGACAAAACAAGAGGCTGAATCCTTGTTTGAGCTAGTAAGCAATCAGTTTTGCAATGCTGATCAGATGTGTATACCTGACCCACTGCCAGTGTGAAGATGCTTGGTACAGGAGTGAATGAATTTTCTCCACTTAGTGATTTTGAATGGGATGACCACTAAGATCATTCCTCTGCAAACACAAGAGGGCACTCCCACCTCACTCCTTAATGGTTTGCAGCACATCGAAGTTTTTAATGGAGCAACGCAGATTTGCAGCGAATCCTTTGTACGTGCTTTGATAACACAACACTATGCATTTGTAAGCATTTACATATCATGCATTTATAGGCCATATTTAAGAAATGTGGTCTTGGCTCGATGCTTTCACTAAATGAGTATGTATGAAGAAAAGAGTAAATTTAATCCTAATCTCAATGAAGTAACAACAAAATTCATATGTCCTTTTAACTGGAATCACACTGACACTGGGGCACTATAGACTACTTTTTGGGATTTTAGGTACATTATCTCATGGAAATAGAGAATACTTCTTGTGTTTTTAGTAAAAAAAGCACTAAGAGGAGCTATAGAGAGGGGTAATGAGATTTAAAGTTGTTATGCTTGCCAACACTCACATCTTAAAGTAGAATGTCAATGATCCATTCATGTAAGCCTTTCTTGCCCATTCATTCTTTTCTGCCTAATGTGTTAGGCTATCAATGCTTTGCATACTCTAGTGACTTACACAAGGAAAAATGTATTTTAAGCTTACTCCAGGGCCTCTCAGCTGTAGGGGTCAGAGTCTCATTTGATCACTCAGAAATATTTTAAATTTTAATATTGTTCAGCACAGTAAAAGGAAATCTAGGTTGTAAAGCAGAGCTTCCTGTCCATTTTGAAATACAAATGAAACCCACAAGTAATTACTCATTAAAGGGAAGTATAAATCTACAAATCCCGGTGTCCCCTGTGCTAATTCTCTCAGTTTAAATGCTTACAGTTCCTTCATTTGGAGAGAGTTATCTGGTATTGTCTAAACCTTTTCCATGGGGAAATGAATTATAACTGCACAATTAGCCTCTTCACATTCTTTCTGCAAGGTGTTTTTCTATCCTGTTTTGTGTAAGTGGGATGCACTTTTCATTGTCCCTTAATGGTCCCCTCCCACGGAAGTGTATTCTAGTCTCTGTTTCCCATACAAGACAGAAAATGTCAGGCAGTGGAATAAGGAGTGGGGTGGGAGGAGAGAGGCCTGGCAGTCCCCCATGGGAGATGGCAGATTTGTGTGCATGAGTCTTGTCCAGCTACCAGCTTGGTGATCTTCCCCTGCGCTTTGTGCCCCTTCTTCTCACCCTCATGCTTATTTTGGTCATTAGGAGCTTCACCACCAATTTCTTAAACAACTCTTCCTTTGGCCAAGAGATCTGATGTCTATCTTTCAGAATATTTTTTATTTGAAATGCTGAAAGCAAGAAACAGAAGAAGGATCAGCACTAGTGCAGCACTCTGGGGGAAAATATGAGGGACTGGAAGTGTAAAGTACTAGAAAAAGAATTATGGAGAGTGTTGGCATTAAAGGTATGTGAGTAAGGGCTGTGGAGTCTTGCATTGCATTTTATGACACTACCTTTTTATTTGATGGCCCAGCAGACCCATAAGCTCATGCCTGACTACTTCATAAAGTAGACCGTTAAGTATGGCTTGAAGAGATTAAAAGCAGGCAAAATGTTTGTAAAGTAACTTCATAGAATAATATTGAGTGTAACTAAATTGTCAGTTATCAGTTGCCTCTTCAAAGAAATCTGGTTTAAAAAATGCACATTTTGCCTGAAACAAAAAAAGTAGTGACAGATCCTTTTGGGTTAAGGTGCTAATTTCATTTTCAAGCATGACCTTCTCCTCAGAAATAGTAAATGATTTGTAAATATGGATGTTTCTGAAATGACAATCATAAAAGTTGACTTTTAGCTATGTTAACGAACCATATTGAAGAGTCTGGCTGCTCTACAGAAGGCCTCCTCTGCCAGCACTGGGAAGTTGCTCCCCCAGGAAGGGTCAATAGTGATTATTAAAATAGAAGAAATCAATTTGAAATGCTAATGACTCTCTCATAGGTTTTTTTCCTTTTCCTATAAATGGTCATATTCTTTTGCATGGCAAAGTTGGGACATGAGGAGAAACTTGTGAAAAGTAGAATAATTTGAAAATATATTGTGACTATGAATTTGGCAATGAAAAATTCTTGTAATTACTTATGTAATTTATTACATATAATTATTCATTTTCTATTCCTCTGTATTTATGATTGAATTATGAGGTCTGTATATCCCATCCTCCATCACAGACAAACCCATTTCCCAGTCATTTCTCCTCTCTAAGAGTGACACAAGGTGCTCTGACCGAAGGTGTGATGGTGCAGTGACTGATGGCTGTTACAACCATTAATGCCATGTGGACTCTTTTTTTCCCCTGTCTTTGAGCTGTATATGGAAAACTTTGCATTTTGTGCATGCAGCTCCTTGTGCACAGGGCATGCTGCAATGCTCAGGGAGAATCCTGTGGCACTGGAGGCACCATGGGGATGTGCTGAGGGCAGTACTCTCTGGGGATAGCCAATCTTGGCAACACAGGCTCAGTAATCTCTATTTGTCAACTATGCTTTAGCAATAAGGAGTTAAACTTCTCTGTATGGTTAGACTTCAGTTTTGGATGTGTTTAAACCATGCAGGAAACAATTGCCAAGGAGAGAACTTCTGAAAGGCCTTACATCAAAAATGTTTGTTTGAATCACATTCACAAGTAAAACAACAAAAATGGTTTTCTTGTAGCATTGGTGGATGGCAGTTTAAAAAGGTCCTGGAGGTGGATCCTGAGAGGGATAAGTCAATATGTCCCAAATCTCATCCATGCTTGAAAACATGAATAAATTTTAATTCCAGACTCTTGGATGACTGCCTGGTCAGAGAAACCTACCACAGTTTGTGGCAGAACAACTGCCCCCATGGAAACCATCCAGCAGGAAAAAGAAGACTGAGATGGATTGTTTTGAAACAATATGCAAATAATGCAGAGTATCATTGTACTTGACTGGCTGTACAGAAATTCAAGGAGTGATGCAAAGAGGGAGGAAAATTAGCAAGAAGAATTATGTGGGAGATCATGCAGCAATAGCTGTGGACAAAATCTGCCACCATAATTCTCGTTAATGAAATAAACATACTACACATGTTATTTGTGTAGTATGAGAGTGGGACAGAAAGATAAGACACAGAAGTGTTCCAGTTTACAATTATATTAACTTAGCATCTACTGGCATCAGGAGTCCTTCAACTGAATTTACTAGACCTTTAATCAAAACTTATGTCACTGAGAAATACCAGAATGGAGGCAACAAGAATAATCTGGGTGAGCATCTTAAAAATAGGAGAGAATGCTCTAGCCATCTGTGGCCAGAGATCACCAGCAAAGGAAAAGTCTCTGAAAAGCTCCTGAAATTCCAAACAAAGCTTGCCCAAAATGTTGCTGAGCAGAAATTTCTCTTGAAAAGTAGCACTATGCAATGCCTTGGATGCCAAAGCAGCATTCAGAAAGAAAAATACAAAAGTGCTTGCATTTCTAAGTTGTATATTTCTGCAATGACTACAAAGCTGTTCCTCGTCTCAGTCTCTTTGTGAAAATGCAGTTTAAGAGTGAGGCTACAGATTAAAATAATTTGGTCTCAGCATCAAGGATGTACAATTCTGAAGCCTCTATACCAGTATTTTAATGAGAGGTCAAGTTGTTTAGTGGGATATTTAAACATTGACTTCTAATATGCATGGGCATGATCTATGTACATCTAGCATCCTCATAAAATGCTCTGGAGATAAGCAAACCAAGACACCCAACACTGCAGTTTTGACTATGATGGCTAGTGAGCAGGTAATAGGAGCTCAGAGTTATTAATTAAAATGACTAGACATGACACAGTTATTAATCTGAGTGGTTAATTTCTGCTTTGGCAAAACAACGGTAACCAGGACACTATGAGAAGGAAAGGGTTGAGTCATCTGAGGGCAGAAACAGGCACAAGTTTGCATACATTTTGCAATTTTGGCTGAACATTTTTAATGACTTTTCGAATGCCTGAATCAAAACAGAAAACCTGTCATTTTGAATCCCTATTGTCAAAGAACTTAGTTGTGTAGTGTTATTCAAAACCCCCCTTCACCTCCTCCTTATTTCCTTAGATTTGTGCAAGGCACTGGGGATTCCCACAAGAAATTCAAAGGCTCAGAGGTGCTGTGTTTGTGCTCAGTGAATGTGCAGGCAACGAGGATGAACCCACTCTGTGGTCCTGCAGGAGCTTATTCCCTTCTTGAGCACTGACTAGGACACCAGAAAACTGTCCTTCATTTCTGGCTGTAAATTCAAATACGATTCAAAGAACTCAAATAGTGGATTTTTAGAAGGTAGAATTGCAAGCAAAAATTCCTGCTGTACACGAACAAAAGGATTTTTAATAGTTCTCAAATCTCTCATAAGTTCATTGTCATTAATTTCAGTGAATCTGTGTTGATTAACACTGAATGCAAATCTGATTCTCCTCTTTCATTCTGCCTCTCAGGAAGGGATTCCCTGCTGAGACACATTGGCTTGCCCTAGAAGCCTCTGTATGGCTGTAGATGGGTGGTGATCCCATCACAATCATTCTCTAACTGGTGGGAGTTGCTGGGTAAGATATCACCAGGCACGGAGCAAGTGAGTCACTTCCAGAGAAGAAGTTAGATGCTGGGGACTTGATCTGTTCACTGGAGAAAGAAAATTTCTTTATTTTTAATTTTTTTTCAGAGTGAGGGGGATTAAAAAACAGGATTCAGGACGTACAGATCTAGGAATGAGAGCCTTGTCCTTGCAACACAAGATTGCTGTTCTCAGATAGCAGACCACGATTTTTTTATTGAATCTGCAAGGCAGCGTGACTGTGGTTTGACAGGCTTGCTCGGTCTGAGCTTTTCTTGACATACTTGTAGCTTGGTTTCACTTGGTGTAGCTGTGACACCAGTTTCTCTAATTGACCAGGTGTCTGTGGTTAATTTGTTTAGCTTTTGTTTGTCTTTGCGTGGTTCTGTACAGATATTTTAGCAGACAGTTATTCTATGTGTAGAATGAGATATTTATGCCTCTAACACAGTGCTGCTGTGTAGAGAAATACAGCCCTGGAGTGATAGCATCAGCCTTGAGAAGTGGAAAAATGGGACACAGTACAGAGGAATGCAGGCGAGGGGTGATAAAGAGATAGGGCATGGGCCTAGCACTGGAGACCCCACGGCTATGAACTGTTCTATGGCTGCCAGAAAAGGAAGTGCAGATCTGGACAAAACTGGTTGCAGGGGTACAAAAGAATATAAATAAGTAGGATTTTCTTGATGTGAAAGGTATGTCTGAGGAGCATGGAGTCTCTCAGTGCTCTGGACATCATCAGTGCAAAGCTGCCCTAAAAATGATAAGACAGCTACACAGCCCACCTCCATGGACTTTCAGTCAGACAAGGGGAGTAGACCTCTGCAAGTAGGGAGCCCAGTTTTCCTGGGAGTGACAAGTGGTACCAACTTGGAGGAAAAATGTTGCAAGGTCACTTCACACTCTAATGCAAAGATATGCAAAAATAAGGGTATACGACCAGTAGCATTGGCATAACACTGTAGGATGTAGCACAGTATTTATGTTTCTGCCACCAGAAGACCACAGCTGAGAAGTGCTAAAGTTGAGAAGAATGCACTTAGTGTATTCACACTTATTCTATGTAAGCTAACTATATGCATAGGTTTTCAAGCTATAATGTATTAAGTTTCTTATGTGATTCTATAGATTTTTTACAAAATGCTCTGGAAGCATCTTATCAGTCCTTCAACATCTGTTTCAAAGGTGTTTCTGTAAATGAATATTCTGCTACTGCTATTCCTGATTTATTTCAGTGAAGGGGAAAGGTGATGAAGTGTGGTTTATCTCTGGCATCTCTGACAAGAGATTTACTCTGCCCATCTAAAAATGTCCAGTACCCATGAGCTACTGCTGCTGGCTGGTTTGTTAGTCTGTGTGATTTACAGCAGACCCACTGTACCACAGTAACAAATGTGTGTTGTCCCTTTTAAGACATGTTCTCTCATGCTGTTGATAAACAGTCTCCCTGGATTGAACCATCATCCAAAAAAAAGGAATGATACATACAACCAACTTGTACTTAGATCTTGATTTCTCATTTAATTGCATTTCATGTTGCTCTAAGAGTGTCCTCTCACAGTAGTATTATCCTTAAATGGATTTCAGGAAATCTCTGGCATAAAGTTAATTTGTGTAGGTGGTTTTCTTTCCACAGATATATTATTGTCATGCCTGGTAGTGCAGCAATATGTATTTGTTTCAAGCAAGCAGACAAACTTACTCTTGTGCTTGCCTCAGTGCAAGGCAGGACCTCTGGTGTTGTAATTCAGACACTTCTTCCAGTAACTGAGAAATAACTGTTGATGGAAGACTCCATGGCTCAGGAATCAAACTCTCTACCCATAGTCCCCAAAAGAGAGCAATGCAGCCCTTTAGTGCTTAGAACTGTTGGGTTTTTCAGTGTACATTAGTCCTGCAGTTTCATATCATACTAAAGGCAGTCTAATTGCAGAATCTTATTGTCCCAGCTATTGGTGCATGTTCCCATCACTGCTCTTGTATTGGCTCTAGCAGTGCTTCAGGCATTCATTCCTCACTAAGACTATATTAGTTCCTAGTCAGATCAGCAAAAAAACCAAGCTCAGCCCCAGGTGGTGAATGCTGAACCTGATGTGGCAGAAGCACAAGGGCACCCGTTCAGTGGTGCTGTGCTTTTTGATCACCTTGTTGTGGTCATGGTGCTACACCAACAGCCAGATGTATCTCTTACATCTGTATTTTCAAGGCTGACAGAAAATGACAGGGGCTGGAAGCATAGAATGAGACTCTTCATGACAGCCAGTGGCATGATTGAAGCCTTATTTTCTGCAAATTTCTATCTCAAAAACCTATTCCCTGTCTTTACAATAACTCCAGCTCCCCCATGTTCACTCCCAAAATTCCACTTTTTAAGACTTTGTGAATGTAATGGCACTCTTTTGGTTACTTAGTTGAGAGAATTTACAGATTGCCAAATATTAATACATTAAATGATCTCTGAGAACCTGGTGAGAGCATGGAAGATGGCATTGAATTGCTGTGCTAGAACTGCTTCCACTCTAGCCCATTGGAAGAACCTGCAGCTTCTCGCATAGTATTTTGTGAAAGATTTTGAAGGGTGCTTATACTTCAGAATGGTAGGCACCAACAAATGTCTTCCTAAAAGGAGAAGGTTGGATGAAATATCATAAATAAAGCTCAGCTCCATTTTTGTAATATGATGTTCTTACTCAAATCAGCTTGAAAGTTTTCCAGCAAAGTCATGAGTAAGCCTAAACTGATCACATTTTTACTATGCATGTTTTACAGTAGCTGACATTGATTTGATATTATGGTTCTATTTTAGTGCTTTGTAAAATGAATGCCTAGACTAATTTTTCTCATCCCCATACTAATACAGTGTTCCTATCTGTAATCTGTAGAGGCAGAAGAGAAATACTATATACAATTCTAGGAATGCACCCATCAAGTTATTATGCAGTTCTTGTGCATCATGAGAATATGATGTGATGTGAATAACATGTCTTCCATACCAGATTTATGTGTTTGTGTTCTTGTTACATTTTTCTTTCTGTGTTGTTCATATTCTCTCAACCATTTGTAAATATTTAGGTATAGTTATGTAGATGTCAACTTCCCTTTGTTACCATGGGTCTTGGGACTGAATTGCAAAAAGTTAATTTCAGAATGCACCATGGGCTCTAGAGTTAGACTTAGATTTTTTTCTTGAAAAAAGCTTTTTCAAGTTTCAAGGTGAAGTTTTTCTTCTCACATAGATGCAGGAGGGGGGCAAATTAGAGCAGGCCTTTGTTCCCAAATAGAGGGACAGCATAAATTAGCTGCAGCTAATCCCAGTCTGCAGAGATCAAGAGAAAAGTCTGGAGCAAGGATGTCTTATCTTTTGTGAATAATGACCAACATAGCAAACACTGACGCCAACTGGACATACACAGAGCCCTGATGGCATGCACCCATGAATGCTGAGGGGGCTGACTGATATGTGCACAGAAAAATAATTACTGTAATTAACTTTGTAACTTCCATTTTTAATGGTCAACACAGAAGATACTCATAAGATTTAGATCAGTGTAATTCCAGTTGATTTCCCTTGCCTGTACAAGAGACACCTAATCCATTAATTATGTTTTTCCTGGAACACCAGGCTTTTTGCTCGTTATGTTAAGGTACATTGAAAGAGGAATCAGCTTACTCAAATATGGAAACTTACAGCAACTTGGAAACTAATTAATGGTGCATCAGATTTCCCTGCCTTGGGGTCAGCAACATCCATAAGAGGGGTAGGGCAGGTGCCTGAGAAAGGTATCAGTGTGAGCCAGGTAATTTCTCATGTTGCTATATCATATCAGAGACCTTGGGTTCTCCAGCTTCCTCTAATTTTTTAGTCTCATCATTTGTGATTTACAGTAATGTTGCCACTGTTATATTGGTAAAGTAGCCATGGTTTATACATCTTTGCAGCTATACCAACCAGAATTGCTTGTTTTCTATCTTTTTAAACATAATATTGCATTAAAGGATTAACAAGTTTCCTAACTGCATATAACAATTTATAAATTATGCATTGTTTTAGCTTATGTGACAGTGTGGCAAGCACAGATTCTTTCCCATGGGAATTTTTCTCTTCTTCTTCCTGTGTTCTATAAACAAAGATAAAGTTTAGATGTGATTGAAATGGTCTCTGGAAACATAGGCGGTTCAAGCCTGGCCAATTGGCCTAGGGGGAGGTTTTGGACTGATCCAAATCGGATGATCTGTAAAAGTCCATATAAGTTGGAATTAATTAATAAAATTAGAATTTTGCCACATTCAAGAGCCTGATTCCTTCACTCTGCTAGCGGTTCAACAGCGACATGACAGTGTACCTCTTTGTGGTTTCCCAAAAAAAGGAGACACATATAATCTCTGATATAAATTCATAGTGGTAAACTTTCAGTAGGCATGAATTTTCCCTCAGATGCCCAGCCTTTTGAATTCTCTTTGTTTCTTGGTGTTTTTCTGCCTCCATTCACCCCAGTACTTGTTTTTATGTGTTGTATTCCCACTTTGTTAGTGTTACAGAAAGATAAAATGCTTTGATTTGCTATTTATCTTTTAAAATTAAACCAGATAGCCCTTATCACACATTTTACTTCTAAGATATATAATACTATTTGTTTCCTTTTGACATGGGTCGGCAGGCTCAGAAAGGGTGAAAAGGTCCAGGTTAGGGATATAGTCATTCTTTCAAATTTAAAGACAACTTTCTATAAAATGGAAAAATTAAAGGAATCTATAAAATTCCTGTTGCAAGAACAAAGGGCTGCAACAGTTAGGGTTTTTTTCCCCCTAGGGATTCTTTTTGCAGAGCCCTATCAATTAAGCATGGTGGGAAATGAAGTTTTGAAAAGCTCAGAATTGAATGGGTGTGAGGCAACAGAGTTGACTCTGATCAGCAGAAATCCATTTCTAATCAAAAAACTCATCCTTCTCTCCTTAAAGCTAATTACAAATGAAGAGTGCAGCTCCCTGTTTGAAAAACAGAACTCCACCTTTGATCCATAAAGATCTGCCCTCCTCATCTTGAAACTACAGCACAGTTTTATTTTGCAGTACATGATTTTATGCCCTTGAAGCGAAATGAAACAAAGGCCAATTGTACAATGAAATTTCTCTCCTGATTTATTGAAAGAACAGCATGACATCAGTGTGGTAGTATTGCTGCTTTAAAAAAAAGTTAAAATTTGTTTCCAGCTCTTCATTCTGTTGCCTCTGTGTTGTCTCCTCTAGAGGGCAATTTAACACAAGCTATACATTTATGAGACTTTTAGGCTGGTAAGTGCTCTGTCAGTGATAAGAGAGGTTGAAGAATTTATTTCCCTTTAAAAAGCCTGAACAAGCTAAAACTGGTTTGTGTGGCTGCCTGTCCATAAAAGATTTGCAGGGGGCTGCTTAGACTGTAAAGGGTGCAGAAAGGTGTCTGTGCTCCCAGGGTCACATAGGCCTTTTCCAGTCCTGTGGAAGGTCAAACACAGATTTCTGAATGTCCTCATTTTCCAGAAGAGAGTCCTTCAGCACAGGCTTGGGGAAACCATCTGCCTTTTTTTCTGTATTGCTTTCTCCTGCTTCCTTCAAACTTGAAAAATAAAAAAAATGCATTTCCAAACATGAACAAGTCATTGATGTTCATGCTGCTGCTGCTGCTCAACTACCTGCATGAGCGTCTTAAGGGCATCCTGAGCTCATGACTGGGCCACTGGGCATGTGCTCCAGGTGCTCTGAGACTCATTTCTCCTTTTCTAGGCTGCCACCTGCTTGCCCTTGGGAAGCTGTGTCGTCTCTGTGCCTCGGTTTCCATAAGCAAAAAGAGGACAACAAACAGCTGCATCTGATTTAAATGGTTTTTCATAGGGCTCACCAGGTTTCCTGTTAGAGAAGTTATGTAGAGACCATTGTCATGAGCCTTACAAGAGCAGGAGATTGCAATAGTCCTAATGGAAGGAAATCCATAAAAATCAGACAATTTGATAACCCTGTTCTCAGAAACAATTTGCAGAAGTATTAATCACCTTGTAGTGTCACTGTGTTAATTGGGTTCAGCGCTGTTTTTCTCATCTTTTTAACCATAAGTGGTTTGTATTGCCATACTCTTTCACCCAAAGTGCCTTGTATGTTTGAAGGGGTAATATGCTTTTCTTCTCAGATAAAAGATGTAAAAATAAAAATAGAGAATGCAGACCTGCTTTTTTCATTTTCTGAGCATAACTGCTATGGACTTCTACATATTTTGCTTGTGCCTAGAATGAATCTCAGCAATAGCAATGCTAATCAATAATTGATCAAGAGGCCTATTGGTAACAGTTGTAAAATACAGGAAAAATGAGAGGAAAGGAAAAATGCATTGCTTAAAACAGAGAAACTTGAAGTCTAAGGAGTTCCCCGTGTTAGTATATTAAGCTTGGCTCACTGGAAGGCTTTCTCTTCTCTCAAATTTCTCTAAAGGTGCATCATAGACTTGAGTTCAATGTCAAACATGTAACAAACTCCATAGTTAGTAATAGCCTTGCCTGTCTGAATGCAAATGTTACATGAGCGTGATAGCATGAATTCCAATTTGAATACCAGCGGAAGGCACTGTGAGTTTCACAATGCGTCAGTTTGCAAGCGTTGCTATGTTAAAAGAAACTGGGCTCCTTTTTTTTTTTTTTTTTTTTTTGTAGAACATAGTAAGAGTTCAGGGTTGCAGAGCTAATTTTCTCTAACAATAGACTTGTATTCTTAGAAATACAACTGGGTTAATTTTAAGTCTGACTCAATAAAAGTGTCCAGACTTCTACACAGCAGACAATCTGTGCAACACCATTGCAAACTTTTTAAAATTTTGCTATGTTTATGGTCTTCAGCAGACTCTTACTAGGTTTTATGAGACAGCTTTCTCTCAAGTTAGCTACTGTGCCATGTGCCTGGCTTCAATACTCCAGTCTATTGCTCCACAGATGGGGAAATATAGTACCTCCTGTCAGTGTGTACCCTGCAGCTCTTCTAGGGGCCATTGCTTCAGGTGCCTGGGTCACAGACACTTTGTATTTTTTTTTAAATGACCAGAGCTAAAAAACCATCATTGTGTTGATGTCCTTGAAGAGAAACTACTGACATATTTTTATGTGAGTCACTCTGGCACTTGTGTGAAGCAACACAATTCTACTTAATTTAAATGAGTTTCATTAATAGCCATTTAATGGGGAGCATTTTAACAATGATATACCCCATAAATGCTTGCAACATTTTAACAGGGTTATGTGCCATAAATGCTTTATTTTATATTTCATTACTTTATAAATTGTAAAATACCATAATTCCAGGAATTGGAGTTAAAAATTGTGAGCTCAATGTGTGTGTGCCGTATTGTACATATGACATCCATGATTTACTCTAGATAATACAGTATATAGTTGCATGCACACATAGCCTATAATTGTTTTATCCCTTATTTAAATAATAACAGTTTTCCCCAGATCTCGAATAAATCAATACATCCTTTCTGAAGTATCCTGACTGATGTTTGTGTCTGGTACTATTTGCATATTTAAAAAAAGAATCTTTCTATGTCCAGTGTGACTTTTGAGACAACATATCTATTTATCATAGTTACTGAGAAATCCTTGATTTTTCTGCTGCAAAGCCAGAAATCAAATCTGAAAGTGTCAATTCAATAATTTATTGCTATTCACTCTGGTCTATGCTTTGCTTAAGGCAGGACTAATTTTGGAGGCAGAATAACCTGAAGCTGATTCCACCTTTAAGCTGGGCACTGATGTTAGCTGCAATTTTATGCATTCACATTTTAGTATACTTTCCTATACTAAATTACCTTTGACCTCAGATCAAGGAATGAGATAGATAAGCAAAATATTTAAGTGCTCTGCTGCATTAGTGCCTGAAAAGCACAGCCACTGCCAACATAACACCATTGACCTCAGTGGGGCGACAGCATTATACCAGATGAGCCAAACTGTATGGGCTACTTTGGGTATTCCTTGGATGTAGAGAGGAAAGATGCCAGTTTTCAATATCCTTCATATGTGTTGTCATTCTCAAATACTCTGTCATTCCCTGATATAAGTAGCACCTACAGTTTGGTACCTCTGAAAAGTGAATGCAGAACTTGCAAATTGATGAAAGATCCTGTGAAGAGATGACATGTTAAAAGTAGGTAGGAATGCAAGAACAAATATCCTCAAAGCAATACTTGGTGGATTGTATTGATTTTCATATTCTTTGAACCAAATACCTAGCACCTGAAAGGATGTGGATGTGCCTTTCATTTTCTGGGTTCTCCAAGTAAACAGCTGGTTTAAACCTTCAGATCCTGACTGCTGCTGAAGGTGTTTTGTGCCAGTAGAAAAATGCCAATATGCAGAACAATCTCTTCCCACGTTGCCAGGAGCAGCTTGAAGGGGATGGGCCAAGGGTTTGTAGCTCAGCTGGCAGCAATGCTACCACCTGAATAGCATGAAGTGTTGGGACGAGCAATGTGGTGCATAAATAGGTATCAATGCAACTTTAGTCAAGGCTGGGAGGTAAAGTCCTAAAAATATATATATATGTACATATATATACACATATATATGTAGATGAGAGCTTGCACTGTTAGATAAAGTGTCTGGAATCACCACCGGTCACCAGTTAGCCAAGCTGCCCACACCTTGTCTTTCATCATTGTCCAGCACCACCTTGAGTTGAGTGCTTTTGTACAGTTTAAGTCAGCATATCTTTGGCATGTGGTGGGAAAAATAATTCTGCAAACCACAGATGATTACTTGTCTTTGAAAAGCTCCGGTTTAAAGAGTACCCTTTGAACCAGGTGTGAACTTTGCATTTTCCCATTAATATATGTCCAAATTTGATTAAGTTGTCACCATTTGTTCCTGCTCATAAAATGTTAATCACAGCTTAGACTTCCATAAATCTCTGCAGTTTCCATGTACACTAAACAGTGCAGCTGCCTTGCCTCTTTCCTCTCCTAGCCCCCCAGAGAGTGATGAGAAATGGGAGGAGGGCTGCCTTTCCTGCATCTTTACAGATCCCCAGGTGCTTTTTTTTTTTTTTTTTTTTTTTTTTTGCAATGTGCATAGAGAAGCTACTTTATTTGAATACAAAGTCAAGAAACTCACTTGGATATTGGGAAAAGGGAGAAAAAGAGGTTAGCAGGAATTATTTCAGAGACAGAAAATCTATGACAGGGATTTGAAGAAGAGAGGAGAGAGAGGAACCAGGGAGCAGTAATGAGAAACAGTGAGTGGAGAGAAACAAAAAAAGAGATGGATCTTAGGAGGAACTGCAGTGTGAAGAATAGGACTTAATGCTGGAAGGGAACAGCAGATATCTGAGGGGATTAAAACCTGGGACAAGCTTCAGTGGCAAGTAATGATGTCTAATTTAGCTATCTACATGTAGAACTTGACACAGGGAACAGATTTTTAAGCCCTCATTGTAGTTAACCTAGCAGATCCTTGCCCTTCTGTCATAGCAGCTGGGATCACACACCAGGCATTCATACAGCTTTTAGTGCCTGCAAGAGGGACAGCTGAACTTACCCCTGGTTGTGACAGTCTTATGTCAACTTGTTAAAATTCCTCTAAAGAGCTACATGATGTAGCTACTTCTAACTGTAGAAACTGGCCCTGGATGCCCTTTCCAGTTCAGCATGCCTGAATTCTTCAACCAAAGTGTTAAAAAATATCTTTAGTTGTGAATAACTCTTCATTACCTATATACAGTTATATAGTTGTTGCATATAGGAAATACATTTGCCTTCTGTCTTGATCAGTATATTGTCTTTACATCTGACCTATAGCACTCCAATATAGCCTTGTGGTATGTCACAAACATGGGATAGGTGTATGTGGTCTGTCGTAATGGTTAAAGGAGAGAATTAACTTTTACAGATTCCTGTTGTGTAGATAGTCAATGAAAATTTCTGTCCCACAAATACAAAACTAACTAAGGTATTTAATAACAGCAACTAGCAATTTAGGCCATAGCATGTACTGTATTTATGTAAGCCCATATATTCTCCAGACATTTTAAAGAATATTTAATTTCCTTAATGATTCCTCTAGGTCAGCATGTATGAATCCATAGCTATCAGTGAAATCAAGCATGAGACAGCTATTGTTGGTTTTGGATACTAACTTGTATCTAAACGGAATTTAATTTTTCTCCATTACTTTGTCACAGTTTTTTTGTAGCTTTTTTAATCAGAAAAGATCAGATACTGATCTAATAGGCATGTCAATATAGATTGTAGTTTAAAGGTTATCAGAGCTGTACCTAAATTACCAAAATAATTTGGAACCAGTCAGCTGGGTATCTTGCTGTTTACTGCTTGAAGAGGTACCTTTAAATTTGAGATCTTTCTTAAACAAGGAATTTGTTTGAGACACTCACTCTCAAGTTAAGTGCCAAGCTCTCAGAAGGCATCATTGTCTGAATTCTGTGAGTTTTCTAATGCTTACTGCTGCTATGGAAACAATGGATGATTTCATTACTCAGGCTGTGAGGTGGATGTATTTGGGATTGAACCCTTCAACAACACTTGGAGTGTTCTAGGCAAAGACAGTGTCTCCTGACAATTTTCTGGGGAAAGAGTGTTAAATGACTTTTTTTTACGTGTCAGTGTTTGTATACTACCTGTGTTCATCATGACAGAAGGAATGACGAGAGGGTAATGAATAGGGAAATACTTTGATACCTACTTTGACATACGGGTTTTTCTTCATCCTTTTGGGGTTTTCTTGATCATTCATTTCTACACAGGCAGCTTAGAAATGCTTTCAAGTCCAAATCTCGAGAAATGCTTCATGCAATGATAGGAGTGTATACCATCTGTATGAGGAGGCTGGGCTTGTCATGGGTATGTATTAGAATATCTCCTTTCTTCCCTATGCTGGCTATGTCAGCTGGAGGCCCCAGGAAACATGTAGGGGATCCTTGGCCAAGGCACTGAGGTGAGAGGTAGAAAAAAGTGCAGCAAGACCTTGCGTGGAATAAGCCAGGAAATAAACCAGGAGCTGCCAGAGAAGTTCCACATTCTCTGTGCAAATCTCTCCTTGCTGAATTCATCCCAAGTTTTCAGCTCTTCAGTTAGAAATACAGCTGCTCTGCAGCCACATCTCTCTGCTCTTGAGATCTTAATGGTGCCCATCATACCCTCTTCAGTCATCTCTTCTCAAAGCACAATGATCTGCATGTGTTCAGTTTTCTTATACAGGACAGTCATCCCTTGATCATTCCCTGTTCATGTTTTCAGTTGAGTAGAGCAACACAAATTACAATAAAGAAGATATGGATGCAGAAAGGCTTTCATAGTGGCTTTATTTTGTTCTCTGTTCCTTTTCTAATGCCATTGACACCTAATTTATGACTAAACTATTTGTGGAAATGATGTTTCAATAATACCCACTTTAACAGTGAGATTTTCTTTATAAGATATTATTGTCAAGTAAGAGCCCATCCCTTTAATTGTAAAGCTGGGTTTGTTTAAAATACTCTGAATACATTTACTGAATTTCACCTGCCCACTTTTATAATTCTACAAGGTCCTTCTACAGTTTTTTAACTACCCTCAAAGCTTAACACCAGCAAATGCTTTAATTTTCCTTTCCAACCTCTTCTCAAGATCATTTAGGGAGATATTGAACAGCACAGGCCAGAGCAGAGATCCCTGTGGTGCTTCATTTAGAATCCCTCTCACTATGAAAATTGCTCATTTCAACCATATTCCCTCTCTTTAACCAGCTTTTCATTTATTTGACGGTGTTTCTTCTTATCCAACAATTTTGTTTACTTGAATAAACAAACAGTTACTGGGGAGAAACTTGTTTGCTAATTATTAAATAATTTTCCACGCATCTCTTGTCTCTGGATGTTGCCAACATTTTTTATTTCAGAAGCATTCATCTGTCTCTCACTGCCTTGTTAGTGCTTTTTCAGTTCTCACTTTCAAATGCCTTATATTCATAGGCCTTAGAATGATCCTCATAAATCTTTGGAGTTGTTGGGAGCCAGACAGATTTCTCTCTTCATCAAGCTATTAATAGCAGTGAAAGACATACACTGTCCATCTTGCAGATATTTATGCCTATTAACTGCTAGAATCAGTTGGTCTTTTCATCAGTATACAAATATGTCACTGAATTTACTTTCACTGAAGTCTCAGAACTGCTCTTGGTTTCTCAGTTCCTAATTCGCTACCCGTCTTACAATATTTGATGCAGATTGCTTCCATTTGCCATATTCCAAAGATTAATGTCCCGTGATGTTACCACTGAGACTGACCCCTTTTCTTTAAATACATCCAGAAGTAAGGACTTTAAAGTGCCTGCTTCTGATTTAATTTAACTAAGATTAGATTTCACACATTCATGCCATTTTCATATCCTCTTTTTAAAAACCCAGATGCATAGCTAGACCACTCTAACTGGTTTAATATGGATTTCATATTTTTAATTATCTCTAAGACAGAGCAGCTGAATCTGGGATGAGAGGGATGACGAGGAAGTTGCTGCTTCCCTGGGGAGCAGTGGGACATGCTCATGGAGAGAACAACCCAAGGGAAGAATCCTTTCAAGAAAAGGAAAAGAAGGAAGTGCAGAAGCTGAGGCTTCAACAGATGCAAGTCACCTGGGACTAAAGAACCAAGGGACCATTCCTGATTAGGCAATTTGGATATAGATACCCTATTTCCAGGAAGTGGAAGAGTGTTTTGCCTTGTGGATGTGACCTGTACTGTACCAATTGGCTCTGAGAGCAGAAAGAAGTCCATGCCTGCCCTATTTAATAATTACTCCAGGTGTTGCCTGTCTCAGTGATGACAAAAGGAGAAAATGCCTTAATTCAGGCAGTTTTCTGTAATTCTGAAAATCCCTGAATTGACTTAAAAAAACCAAACTGGAAACAGTGGCTTGCCCTGCAAAGACATAGTGGATGGGGAAAAGAGTATTTTACAACCTTTTTTGTTTCTATTCAGCCTGATTTAGGACTCTGAGTTTTCTCTGCAGAAAAAGTTGAGAATGTGAGTTTATACTCCAATGAAACCTGATTTCCCCGAGTTTAAAATCTTTGTACTCTCCTTCAGAAATCTTATTTTGGAAATATATGCTTCAAAGCTCTGGCTAGCTTGCACTCCTGATGCACGAAGTTATGCATCCATTTAAACATCTGAGTTTCTCTCTTTACAGCATTGCTTTCTGCATAATCAGCTTAGTCTGTGTTTGCAGCTTCTTTTTCAATGAGAGCATTTCAAGCTCTCATTTTCTTAGTCTAGATTATAATTAATTGAGCTCTGGGTATTTTTACACCAATATGGGATATGCAGTTTTTCGCTACTTATGCAGATATGCACTGTTCTGCACCACACTTGTTTTGATATGAATATGAATTACACAGCAATTGACCTTGGGCTCTGCTTAGTCTGTGCTAACTGCCAGACCCATGTTTTGTCCTCTGCCTAAACAGCAAATCACACCACTTCTTATCTGGCTCTTTGTACAATGATATGCTTTCCCTGGGGACCTATTTGCATTTATTCCAATAGTCATTATACTTTTCACCTTTCTGTGCTGCTTACATACCCTTTTCTCTCCCCATAGGTTGTACAGTGACCTCCAGTGCCTTCCAGCTTGCTCCCTATTATGTTATCTGCATGCCTTCTGCTTTCTGTGCCATGCTTTTGCTTGAAAATTTGGCAGCTCTGAAACCTTTTTTGCATAACTCCCCTCTCCCAGAGCTGCCAATTCAGCAGATGTCACTTGTTGCAGGGACTGATTTGGAGGTGTGTGATTTACACACATGGAATGAGACTGAAAGCAGAGAGCTAAGGGATCTATGCTGGTCTTAGGTGTCATCTGTGCCCTCCTGAAATTCGACTGCTCTTGCAGCCCAAAAGTGACACCAAAGGAGAATGACAGCCTTTCCAAAGTGACCCTTGGAGCTGCTCCAGTGATTACCAATAGCCCACATAGGATGTGTATGCAGGATGGTCCTTGGGGGTGCTGAGTGTTCTGCTGGGAGGCCAAAGTGGGCACATGGCACCTTGCAGTGCGCGTTACTGATGGAGGGGGATGGTGACTCTCATCCACCTGACACCAAAAGTGTAGTGTGAAACTCCCCAAACCACCAACACTAGCAACAAAAGGAGGCACAGAGGCAACTACCAGCTATAAGGGGAAACAGAGAAGCAATCCATAGCATCCCAGCTGGAGCTGAGCACATCTACTCCTCTGCTGGCTTGCAGCCACCTGGCTAGCTGTCCCATTGTCTCGTAGGTGCCAGGTTGTTTACTGCTGTTCCTTTGGCAAGCTCAGGGCCCAAACAGACCAATGCTTATGACCCAGACCATACTATTGCACCAAAGCTGGTCCCTTGAAAGGCTGTGTCAGGACAGCTACAAGTGCAATGCACAGAAGGCAGCAGCTGCTGAAGGGATACTATAGCCAAATAGGATGAAGCTGCAGCCCCAACTATTTCATCTCTCTTGTCGTTTGCAGGGGCTGCTTTCTATGATAGCAGCTGATAAATTCTTCAGTGTCTGTCCGACATAAATCCCTTCTGAACTGAGTTTTGACAAATTTGTGATCAGAGCTGAGATAAGCTTGCTGTAACTGTGTGTATCTGTTGTTGTGTTTTTGCTTTGCTTTGGATGGAATTACGTGACCCCGAAGCAAAATTTTGTGGATGAAATTCCATGCTCTGCTGAAACCTTGTAGATTCATGTTTATTCATTTAAAATTTGTCTTCTCAAAGGTAATTTTCTTCTAAAATTGTTAATGTATCCTGATAGCTGTTGGGAATTTAATGCTGTCATTTTCCTTGGCTTGCTGTGAGGGTGGTGTGTCGCCTATAATTTATACAATATGGTGCTTAAAAGGTCTAAGTGCTGTTTCATTATTACAGGGAGCTTGGAGAAACAACACAGCTGACAAAATTAGCTGTAGATAGCCTCTAGAAATTTATTCATCTCACGGATTTTGTGATCTCCTTTTGATGAGATTCATTAATAGTATTGCATGTTTAGTTACACCTCCAGCTCTGTCTGCCAATCCTGAACTGTGATATCAGAGAAAAGTTGCAGTGCTCAGAGGCTAGTGTTGGTGAAAAAGTCAGTGAATCCCATCCTGCATGGGCCAAGCCTGCTCACAGAGTCCTCTGTCATTGCAGGTTTGCTGGTGAAATGCAGGAAGGAAAGGGCTTGCAATGATTGTAGTTCAAAGATACTCCAGTGCAGTTTAGTTTATTCCAGGCACTGCTTTTTCCAAAGAGAGCAGTACTGTTCCAATTTAACCACATCTGTCCCAGCAGCTGCATCTGGAGGGACTTTGGTGCTCTGTCTTCAGGAAGATGGTATGATACATGTTTATAAACTCATATGAGTAAAGTATGCAATAAATGCAGCCAGGATTTTTGCCTGCAATGATACCACCTAAAAATACAGAAGACCTCTTTAGAAAAACAAGGAAATATAGGTCATTTGATAAATAGCAAAAAGAAAAGTCAAAGTTAAGCAGAATTCACGAAAAAATCAAACAAAAAAAAAAAAAAAGGAAAAGTTGAAAAGATAATATTTTTAAAAGACATAGTGTGGCGAGCACAGACCTTTCCCATGAGAAATTTTTCTCTCTTCTTCCTGTGTTTTATAAACAAAGATAAAGTTTGGATGTTGTTGAAACAGTGTCTCAAGATATGAATGATTCAAGCCTGGCCAATCGGCCTGGGGGGGAGGTTTTGAACTGACCAATCTGGGTGACCTTTGAAAGTCTATATAAGTTGAAATTCATTAATAAAACAGACATTTGCCACACTGAAGACCTGGACTACTTCTCTCTGCTAGCGGTTCAACAGCGGCAATACGGTGGCTAAATGACCAAGGAAAGGAAACATTTTCCTAAATATCTGCCCAATGTAATGGTCTTCTACTCTGTTACTTCCCAGGTACTTCCAAGAAAAATGGGATCTGCTTTCAGCTACTGGATGTCTTTCAGAGGGACAAGGCCACATTTCCAGAGAGGTTGTTCAGTAGAGTACTCATAGACTCATAGAATCTGAGAATATGCTGAGCTGGAAGGGACCCATCAGGATCTCTGGGTCCAACTCCTGGCCCTGCACAGGACACCCCAAGAATCACACCATGTGCCTGAGAGTGTGGTCCAAACACTTCTGGAACTCTGTCAGGCTTAGTGCTGTGACTGCTTCCCTGGGAGCCCGTTCCAGTGGCCAACTATCTTCTAGGTGAAAAACTTTCTCCTGATGTCCAACCTAAACTTCCCCTGATTCAGCTTCAGGATATCTCCTCAGGTCCTGTCACTGGTCATGAGATTGAAGAGACCGGTAGCTGTCCCTCCTCTTCCCTTCTTGAGGAAGTTGTAACTGCAATGAGGTCTCCCTTCAGTCTCCTCTTCTCCAGGCTGAGCAGACCAAGTGACCTCAGCCACTCCTCACATGGCTTCCCCTCCAGACCCTTCACCAGCTTTGTGGTCCTTTGGATGCTCTCTATATGCTTTATGTCTTTCTTGTATTACAGTGGCCAAGCTTCATTAACTCTGATTTCAGAGACGTTTTTTCTCTTAGCATCTGCATGCTTTCACTTGCTGAAGAAGTGTGTGATTGCATTTTTGGGGAATAATTGCTAGAGGCTGTGTCCTTACACTGTTTTGCTGTACAAAGACCATTCAGCTAAAAGCTCACACAGTTTATGGACATCTACAGGGCTCACTGAATTACTCCGTCTCTTTTCACTACCTGGTAAAAATGGCCTCTTACAGAATAACATTCAAAGCCTTTAATAGTACTATTGAACATTATGAACCTTCTGTTTGAACATCCAAATTTCAGCCTGGAAAAGAGAAGATTTTGGGGTGACCTAACTAGGCCTTCCAGTACCTAAAGGGGAGCCTGTAAGACAGATGGGGAAAGACTATTTACAAGGACATGTAGTGATAGGACAAGGGGAAATTGATTTAAACTGAGAAAGAGTAGGTTTAGACTAGATATTAGAAAAAACTTCTTTGCTGTGAGGGTGGTGAGGCACTGGAACAGGTTGCCCAGAGGAGTCGTGGATGCCCCATCCCTGGAAATGCTCAAGACCAGGTTGGATGGAGCTCTGAGCAACTTGATCTAGTGGAAGATGTCCCTTCCCATGGCAGAGGGTTGGACTAGATGATCTCTAAGGTCCCTTCCAACCCAAACCATTCTATGATTCCATGATTGCTAACAAACTGCTCTTCTGAGAGCAGGATGTTTGCATTTGGCTCATAACAAAAGTAATATATGCAGAAGTTCCAAGCAAGTTCAACAATTAAAATTGAAAAACAATAAAACTATGCTAACAGGACATTGCTTCATAGGGAAAGCCCAATACTTAACTCATTGCTATAACATTAACTCAACCAGACACACAACAGGAAAAACTCATTTAGCTCTGGAGTTAGCAACAGTAAATCATTGATGTTTTCAGCTTAAGGCAAGTAGGAGAACTGAGATGAAAGGCCCAGTATTCCAAGTGACTAGTCAGGAGAACAGGAGGAAGCATGTCAGTAGGACAAGCTGAGGGCATGTCAAGGCTTGGGACACTCCATTGTGCAATTTACATGGGCAACTTCTGTAATGTTGTAATTATATTGCAACAATGTGAAGGTGCTGAGCTGAGTCTTGTAACCCAGGTCAAAGTTAGAAGAAAGCTGTGTTCCAGTCATACAGTCAGCTCTTGCTGCTTCCTGATGTGCCTTCAGCTTTCTTTACTACACTATGTTATGCATTCTGGGAGCCTGCACCATACAGAGAGGACAAGCTCTCTGCAGATCAGCTGTCTCTCTTGAAGGGACCATGGAAATTTGGAAGGGTACACATGCATATGCACACAAACAATTTTAGCTTGAATTTTTGTCAGCATATCCCAAGCCCAGAGCACAGAATAGGCCTGTACCATATAACTGGGAAGCACCATAAGTTGTGAAGACTGCAGCATTAGGAAGCTCAGCAGTTCCTCAGAGTGATTCTGCACAGGGAAGGAGACTGTCATGATGAGGTCTTCTAGCCACAGAGCAAACTGAATGTGTACATGGAACTTCTGAAGGGTCCCTACAGTTTAAAGTCCTTTGCTTTGTAAAGCAATTTTTAAGTGCCTAGACCCTCTCCACTCCACTATTTTTGAAGAAAGGGATTGAGGAACGATGGGATGCTGTGCTTAAAGTTCCAGACAAATCATTATCCAGCTCCATATAACCTAGATAAATGGATGAGACATCATCCTGTAGTGACATTTCATATGCATGTTGTATTCAACCCTCATGACCTGGTGTGCAAGTGATGCAGAAAAAACCCCCAAAACCCAAGAAATTTGTCTTAGAAATTCCGACTATACCACCAGAAGTCATGACACTTTCTCTACAGCTTTCACCTGTTCCTGGCAATTTGGCCATCTCAGAGTACTAAGCAGTGTGCTGGAGATCACAGACAGAGCAATAAACCCTGATTTTTAAACAGTGGCAAGGAAATAGATTGAGGCTAGTTGATGTACAGAAAGGTCTGAATAGTTCAATGAGTGAGGAATTGCCTTCAGAGAAGTTAATCTGTTCCAATCCATCAAAAAGCAGCAAAACAACTGAAATATAAAATTACCAGGTAAGGAATTAATTTGCTTGAATGCATGGAAGAATTTGTGTCTGCATCATGTATTCAAATATAAGCTCAAGGATTTACAACATCCATAATGAACTGGTGTAGCAGAGAGGTGAATCTTAAATGGCCTCTCAGTATCAATAAAGCATACTGGAAATAATAGATGAATTCTCCTAGATCAGGCTAGTATATAATTTAATCATCTTCCTTCTGAAATTGATGTTTTTAAACCAAGGACCTGATCCAACCCCCTACATTTATGGAAAGACTCATACTGACTTCAGTGGGCTTTGGATCAGGCTTCTTACAAATATCACAGGGGTTTTTTAATGTCCTGAAAGGTTTTAAAACACATAAACTTTGGGTCTTTTTTCAGTTAGGTTTTAAAATTCATGGAATTCCACAATAAAGCTTTGGAGTAATATGCAAAAAGCTCATGCAAAGATCAACTTGTTTCAGTCTACAATAACTAGCAAGGCTAATAATTAGTAAGGAGTGCAAAATCAGTTCATTTTCTTTATCCCTTGCCAACAACTAGATAGTGCCTGCACAGAGATTTTCTTTCTTCTGCATTAATAGCCAAAGAACTTTACCAGTTTGTTCATAGTCAAAATTACCTGAATCCTGTTGTGCCTTGAAGTGAAATGAAATAACATGTCGAGTTTCAAGTTGCCAGCTGATGTGAAGCTGCAGTTGGAACATAAAGAAATTCTGTGATTAGAAAACATCCCTCTCTCTTGCACTATCTCTCTTCTTTTTTTTTTTTTTTTAATTTTAAGTTAAAGAAATCACATCAATCAGGAGGAACAGCAAATTCTTTCAATGGGCTTTTTGTCACCTGATAGTGAATTACTGTAACAGCTGCTTTGCAGGATGCCATTTACTATGCCCTGCTGTGAACTGATACGCCACTCACAATTGCTTCAATCCTATACTCATGCTTCATAAAGAGCAGGGACCTGCTAGAGCTAAACATCCCAATCTCACATTGTTATTAAAATTACATCTGAAATAGATCTGGCCCTTTATGTTTTGAGTTTTTGTGTTGTCATGGACATATTTCCCCATAAAGACAAGCATAACTGACATATCAAAAGAAATTTGTTTCAAGGAGAGCAACATTTCGGAACTGAAAATGATATAGGCCAAAATTTGTCTCATCATATAGCAGATAGAGCAGATCTTCCCTGTAATTTATTGTCATGGGTTTCAGCAAGGGCACTTTTGCCCTGCTTGGAAAACAGTCTTTTTATGTGACCAGAATACAGATAATCTCTTTGCTCTTCACTTTATTTTCCACATATTTTCAGTACTTCCTGCAGTCAGCAGAATGACTAATATTGCTGTAAACTCCCCCAAACCTTTATATATATCCAAGAGTTTGTGTTAAAAGACTTAGCAATAAACTTGTAACACAATGCTGCCATGGAACAGCCAAGGACATTCATTCAGTGGGAGAGCCATGACTCCTTTCTGCTCACTTTGAGCTGCTCAGATCTTACAAATCTACTCCAAATACTTAACACTAGCTCATAAAGAAAGGGTTTCTGTTTTATGGTTATAAGCCTCCAAATAGCCTTGTGCACTGATTTGCCAGGATGCTATCACACTATTTGCTCTGCAGCACTATCTGACATCACATAGATCTAACTGAGGTTCTCATTGGACTCTTTCACTATCTGTACTCCAGTTGGTTCACTGCTAAACTTCCCTTGCACACTGGAAGCCTCTGTGCAAAGTAAACACTCCTTCCACTCAGCTTAAGAAACATTTGTTTAAAATACAATTCTCAAAGTACTAGCTGTTCTTTTTATAAGCAAATAAAAATTATTGTTGTAGCATGTATTTAGTATTAGAAAAAGTAGATAAAATAATTTGGGAAAATATGTTGAATATAGTGACAATTATTCCCCTGCATATCTGTAAATACCAAAAAAAAAATCTATTGTAAGTTGTTTGAGACAGTTTTTGGTATAGAATTTTACTTCAAAGTAAAATTAACAAAGAGAGAGAGTGTGTGATTTGCTCCTGATTTCAGATAGTTCTGTATGATCCATATTTTTTGGATGTATATGCCTGCACTTTGCCTTACTTTGCAGTGTCTGGGTACACTAGATTTTGTGTGTACAGATCATGGAAAGGTGATCAAACTGCAAAGTTCGAGGTATTATTTACCAGTATTTTTTAGGTGGATTTGTCAGAAGACCACGAAGTGTATAGCCCATAGACTTTGCTCTTTATAAAATATATTACTGTATATAACACGGCAGTTACATTCCAGAGCAATGAGGAATATACAGAAATATTTTAATAATGGTGGTTGAGAAAGGGCATCACTTTATCACTTTGTCTATTTTCCCCCATGCTTTATTCACCTTGAGATTTTTATCTCCTTGTAAAACTCTTTCTTTAGCCTTATTTGCTGGAAAGGTCTGCCAAGGTCTAGGGCAGTGGAGTCAAATTTGGTGTTGTTTTGAGACCGTTTTACTTGTTGAAGTTTATTGCCATGTCTAAATTTAGAAAGGAATGTCCCTATAATGGATCTTCTGAGTATGCTGTGACAGAAGACATAGTAGCAACCCACAAAAGGTCTCTCTATAATGTATACTTGGGAGTACAGAGATGTAAGAATTGGATGTTGAGAAATTAGTGCTTTGAAAAATCACACCTCCTGTTTTTTCTCAGGTGTAAACATAATTTCAGGTTTTGGAAGCGAACACTTCTCTCTTTAAAAGCATAATATTTCTGTAACTGTTGAAGGAAACTTTTTTTGTATGTTTACAGAAGCTCTTAAAAAAGCATAGAGAGGTAATAACTCTTTCTGTGTCCCGCAGGAGATACAGGTCAATCACAAATGCAGGTCCATTCATGCTTGTAGTGTCTGGTGATCTAAACAGCACAGAAAAGGAGTGCTGCTTAGGTGGAAATGACAACAGATAGCTGTAATTCTAAAGTATTCCTGTGGAAGCACAAAGATTTTGTGCAATATGGTTAAAGAAGGTCCCTAAGTTCAGTTTGGGTTGGTAGTCTGAAGAATGCAAAATTAATTCCTTTCCATGACAATCATGCCCATGTGATTTCTGGGGATGATCTTGACTGCAGTACCCATGAGATGGTACAGTTCAAGTTCCTGAGAGGACAGAGCAGATACACTAGGAAGATCACAGCCCTGGGTATCAGAAGAGCAGGCTGCAGCCTAATCACAAATCTGCTTGAAGAAATCCAATGGGATACAGACCTGTAGAGAAGAGAGATTCAGGAAAGCTGGTTGTTTTTTAAGGATCTGCTCCTTTAAGATGAAGACAGAAGGTTTGCACAGATGAAAAAGCAGCTCCTGACAAAATTCAGACATACAAGAGGTAGAACCAGGGTTAGGGGAGCCAGGAGGAATGCATCATGAAGGGTTGGGCTTAGCAAACCCAAAGTCCACCTGGAGCTGAATCTGCTGAGGGGTGTAAAGGGTATCAAGGAAGACTTCTACAGGTACTTAGATAGCAAAAGGAAGACTAGGGAAAATGTGGGACAGCTGCTTAATAGTCCTGGGAATCTGGTGACAAAGAACATGGAAACAGCCAAAGTACCGAGTGCCTTCTTCACCTAGACCTTTACTGATAAGTCTGACCTTCAAGCATTCCAAGTCCCTGAGATGTGGGAGAAAATCCGGAGCATGGTTCAGCTGTCATTAATTTGTGTCATACTGTATCTAATTCTTCATTTACACTACATGTGGTTGGTTCAGCTTGTAAACTCTTCTAGGCAGGGAAGTGTGTTCATTAATTTAGTTTCAAAAAGATGCTACGTGTTTTATGCTGAACAGTGTCTCTGGAGAGATTCTTAAAATGACAGTTGCATTAAATGGCTTTGCATTTTGTGAAAGTATACTCCCTATTAACAATCCCTGCCTGATTCTTAATTTAGTTTTTTTTCTTGGTTTATCTGCACATGTGCAGAATACCAAGCTGCAAATTCCTAGTAGATTTCAGAGGCCAGGCTTGGTTGCTGTGTGCAATAATCCACAAACACCATGCCATGCAATTCAGTCAGCTCTGCCAACTCCTTCTGACTCCAGGAAATCTTGACAGCCAGCAGGACATCCCTAAGGAGGAAGGCATGGGAGTCAGGATCTTTCTCACTAATTCCAAGAAAAAGGATTAAAAATGTCGTTGTTTTTTCCCCTCATGGGTAAGTGAACAAATTAGGTTGTTTTTTCTTCCTTTTGCTGGTCCATGGTTGTCGCTGTTGAGCCGCTATCAGAGTAAGAAAACCCGGGTTCAAAAGGTGGCATCCAGAAGAAAATTTTATTATTTAATTCCATCTTATATAGACTTTTCAAAGGTCACCCAGATTGGTCAGTTCGAAGCCTCCCCCTAGGCCTGATTGGCCAGGCCTGAACTGTCCACATCCGAGAAACTGTTTTTAATAACATCCAAACTTTATCTTTGTTTATAAAACACAGAAAGAAGAGAGACAAAGTTCCCATGGGAAAGTTCTGTGCTAGCCGCACATGGTCTTACGTGTGTGTGTCTAATTAAGTAGGATCCATACTGAAATAAAATTGCCATGGCAGTAATCTTTTAATTCTCGGAAAAAAATAAAACCTCCTAGGCAAAAAGCATTTGTAATTAAGAAAATAACTTTAACGTTTGTGGATTATGCTGACCTAGGAGTGAGAGATGTTTGCCTCGAAGTGGTTTCCCTGTGCCCCCTAGGTCCCTGCTGCCTTTGAAGCCTTTTGTTTCACTAGCATCTTACACTGCAGTTTTGCTTTTACCTGCCCTCTGTGTTCTCTCTTTGGTTTTGATTTTGGTTTCTTTTTGTGCTTGCTCACTTTTCTTGGAAATAACTCCCTTCTCCCTGTCTGTTTTTGACACTTCTGCAATGTGGTCCTGCCTTCCTCCTCCCCATTGTCCTTCTATCCCTATATCTTCTCCCACTGCCGTTGTTGCTTTTCTCCCAAGCACCTCATACTTCTCCCCTTTTGTTGGGTCCCAGTGGCAGGATTGCTGTTCAAGACTGGAGCTTTCCTCTGACAGAAACCTATTCATCCCAGCAACGTAACTGAGGGCTTAGGAAGTCCAAGAAGTGACCCGGAATATGGAATTCAGTTTTCAGCCCCAGTGTTGTCTTGCACAGGTGGGATATTCGCCTACATGAAGCAGCATGATCTATCATGGGCTCTGAGCTTGATCCTGAGCTCTCTTGTCACATATTGCTTGGGTTTGGATCAAGAAAACAGGGAATAAAAGTAGTTGCTGAAAGGACTGCAGAAGGGAAAATATTTCAGCGCAACAGAACTGGCCTTGCAAAGAACCATGCAGAAAAACACCAATATTAAGTTGTGTTTGGGCACACTGGCCTATGCACAATAAATGCTGCACAGATTTATGACAAATGGCATATTTTTAAAATATTTTTAAGTCAAGGCCTCCCTGGCATATAAGTATAGACAATAGTATGTATCAATATATATAATTAATTATAACTGCATATGTGAGTGATTAAAAACTGTTGATTTCAGCAAAGTAGGAAAAACAGATTGGAAAGTATCAAGAAAGGAAAGAAGAATTCTTTTCCTGAGTAAATTGCCATATTGCAAGGAGGCGATATTGTGGCACTAACTCCAGAAGTCTTGTTCTCAGAACACACTGGGGTTTAGAGGTCCCTGCTGCTACTGGAAGATAGAAAGAAAAATCTGTATTTCCCAAAGGAAGCTCTTGGCAAAGTTCAGCATAGCTGTAGATACATATTTGTTAAAGGTGGGAACACATTTTATTTGAATTCTGTCCTTTTACTACAAGTGCTGGGCTCAGTCCAGAGCAATGCTGTCTCTTGCCAGTGAGGTAGCAATGTTGACTCAGAGCAGAAACTGGCCTCAAGTGTTTTTACATTTTTTGGTAGTCTTTCTTCATAACTGAGTGGATTTTATGTAGGTCTTTCATTTCTAAGAAGTCAAATGTGAAATCAGTCACTGTGTTTGGCAAGATGACTAATATTTAAAAAAAGTAATAAGTAGTTGTAAACTGTTTATATTGCACATGCAATGGTTTTTCTAGATGTTAAACTACTCCAAATCTTCAGGTATTTTTCTGGAGGAATGAGTATCTTGGAAGTAGAAATGACCTCCCAAAGTTGTTTCACTATTGGAAATTAGTGTCTGTTAGAACATAATAATCAGAATTTCATTTTCTGTCTTTGGCTATGAAGGTTGAAAAGCATTTTCTTCTCCTCCCTTCCTCTCTCAATCTTGTATTCAGGCATTATCTCTTTGGCAGCTGAATAGGATTGTTCCTCAGTAGCCAACAAGCTGCAAGCTTCAATTCAACACCATGGTTAACCTGTCACTACTGCCTTGCAGGAGTTGTGTATGCTGCTGGCCTGGGGAATCCAGCTGTGCTGAGGCTGCATCTGGCCTGAAAACTTTGCCTTTGAGGAGTTGTTACCATCTTCAGGGGAGAGGGAGGAGACAGGCTGGAGGTAAGTCATCAGCATCCTCTGTGACTGGCTTCATGTGCTGCCACTGCTGCTTTCATGTAATTTGTGAAGACCAGTCTGGAAAATGCCGTCTGGTTTCCACCAGCAAATCATTGGATCACCATGTTGTCAAACAGAGGCATTTAGTACAAAACATCAGTTGATATCAAACCCTGAGACACTATAAAACAAGAAAAGTGCTGCTTTTTAAAAGGATACTCTGTGTATTAGATAATTTATAGTATTTATCAAGACTGACTCATGACCCAGTGGTAAGTCAGGAATAGCATTTGAGAGTCTTTCTATTCTGGGTGTTATCATATCCTCTAGAGTATTGAAAAGACTAATAGATCCAAAATAAATCCCAAAAAAAGCTGAAGCTCATCCCAGCAAGACTATCTTAAATTTTGCACTTGTCTCAGTGTGCATGGTCTGCAGGTGGTTCTCACCAGAGAAAGGGAAGTTCAGTGGATTGTGTGTGCCTGTTCTACAGCACAAGGACTGCCTGCCATCCATCCATCCATCCATCCATCCAGGTGTGAAGTCTCCTTTTCTGTGCCAGGCAAATGTCCATGCTTGGAGCTGGGTCATGTAAAGCAAGATGTGCTGACCTTTTTAGCTTCTGAGCTTATGTATTCAGTCTTTCTTATAATAAATGAACTCTATTAAAAAGTCAGTGCTTGACTTTTTTAAAAGTTGCACTACATTTCTGTAGATACAGTAGTAGTTTCTGGGTGTAAAGATTAGAGCAACCATCCATTCTCGAGCAGATATTACTGCAATGTCAATGCCAGCGTTATGTGATGGACTGCAATGGGTTGAAAAGTGACTCACTTTTTTCTGCAGGACTGGTTGAGCTGCCAGATTTTAGTAAGTATCAGGCTTATGTAAATACTACATTTTGATCCTTAACTAGTGAGTGTAGAACTGTTTTGCTTAATTGTGTTGGTTTGAAAACAAACCAGTGGGAGATCACAAGTCAAGACTGAAATTAAAAATAAGTGAAATAATACAAGGAAAAGCACTGACAAAGTCAGATACAACATAACACCCTGTTAGGGTGGTAGTAGCAGTCCAACTGAAGTAGTCCAGTTGAAGCGGTGATCCTGTGAAGGTCTAGTCTCCAGCTGAAGATCCAGTGGTAGCTCTTGTCCTCTGGGAACCCAGTAGACAGGGCTAGCTCAGGCAGTTCCAAGGCCAGGTTATATCCAGGTGGGAACACCTGGCTCCTCCCTCCTGGGCAGAGCATCCCACAATGGGATAAGTCCATGAGTCACACGGTGGGTCCCTGATGGCCCATTGCCTGTCATCCGGGTGGGTCATTAGCAGCTGATAACAGCTAACGGATGGCCCATTGCCGGTCCTCGGGAGTGGGTCATTAGCAAGTGATAGCAGCTAACGGCTCACAGCTGGTGGTAATAGAATACTTAAATACATCTATATTGCAACCCAGGACATTAATCTTGTAAGTTACATGAAGGACCGTACCATAGAATAACATTGGTGAATACTTGAAAGAATCTCCTGCTAAATAGTATCTGTTACCACTGATATAAAGGTAACTTACGCTCCGTTTGGGTCACTAATTTTGGTTTTGCCACAAAGCAAGTATGTGCTCAGGACTGGAAGAAAAAATTGGAAGATTAATTGGTACACATTAATTTGTGTACACATTAATTTGTGTACACAAAGCTTTACAGTGGTAAAATACATGTAATGCAATCAGTAATAAAGCATTTGTGTCATGATAGTTATTGAAACACTTATCTTACTTGCATAGAAATGGCTAAACAAAGAATTAAACACTCCTTGGAAGCAGAGTGGATGAGGCTGAATTTTTCTCATTGTTTTGGAAACAGACGTGTGATCATGTTTTTAGCCCCAATGAAAGTTAGTGCAATTTACCTACCAGTCTGTTGTAGGAAAACCCTAGCTGATAATCTTCCACTTCATATTAGAGTCCAAGTCTCAGACTTATTCCAAAGAAATATTACTTCTTCAAACACTCTTTCTTCCTATCCAACACTTCTTATCTCACAAATTTGCTTTACAACTGTTAAGATGATGACTTTCTGACAAGGTAACTTTCCTTCCAGTTGAATTATTTCAGAGAATTCCATCATACTGGGCAAAAAAATATTATTTCCAGTTAAATAATGGATACCAAGACTGTGCCAAGCAATCCATTAAGATCAGGAGATCTCTGGCCTGACAACAGAGCTCACCTCTGAGTGTTATTAGTTTCTCTGGGCTGTAAAATTGCTTATTGTTGCTGTCCAAATTGAAGAACCTGGGGTTTTAAATAGTTGTAATAAATAAGAAAATGGTGTATAATTTAAAATGTGAGTTATATAAAAATAGATTTAATGTCAATGAAGTGTCAGAAATATCTGGTCAAAGGGGCTGCTACCTAGAATTGGCAGAATCTCAGTGACTTCCATGGAGTTACTTTAGCAGTGTATTTGCACAGTGATTAATCCCTAAGAAATGACTGAAGCAGAAAAAATAAACTCTTGTTGCTTGCAAGCAGAATACTAAAGCCTAAACAGGAATATGAACAATTTAGGGATCATAATGCAGAAAATTCTATTAGGAAGAAAAAGAATAAGGTAGGCTGGAAAATTGATGGGAGAGGAAATACTGGAATGACAGTTGGCAGAAAAAACTATTTCTCTAAACTAATTTTTGCTGTCTCCTGCAATAGTTTCAGGAGAAACTATTAAGTCTGGGAACACTGGAAAGGAATTTGAAACCTGAGTAAATGATTGCACAGAGGCAGAGTAAGCGGCAACTCAGAAAAGAAGTCTATTGACAGGGTAAAAAAGAAAAGATTTCTTGTGGATTTATGGTGAATTTAAATGTTTGCTGAAGAATAATGTGCAGAGAGCTGAAGCATAAAGATAAAGGACAAACCTCACCTCCCCAAGGTGACAAAGAAATCGGCTGGTAATAATGCATAAATGTAAGGCTGCTACTTAAGCTAAATCCTGATGCATAAATAACATTTCACATGCTTCTGTGCTTTGTTTGACTTGGCCTCTGAACCTTTGCATCAGTAAGTGTGGTGACTTCTGCAAAAGAAAAGAATTCTGAAAAGATAGACTCTGGTCCTCACAGCCATGAGATGCTGGGCCACACTGAACAACAATTATTTTGTCAAGAGTGCAGAGACCTCAGCTGCATGGTCTGCTGGTTTTGGCTGGGGTGGAGTTAGTTTTCTTCACAGTGGCTAAAATGTGGCTGTGTTTTGGATTTGTGCTGAACACAGGGTTGATAATACAGAGATATTTTTGTTATTGCTGAGCAGGGCTTACACAGAGCCAAGGCATTTTCTGATTTTTGGACTGCCATGCTGGGGAGGAGGCTGGGGGTGCATGGGAGGTTGGGAGGAGACATAGCCCGGACAGGTGACCCCAACTGACCAAAGGGATATTCCAGATCATGAATATCATACTCAGTGCATGAAGTGGGGGGAAGAAGGAGTAAGTGGACATTTGTAGTGTTTGTCTTCCCAAGTCACCATTATCTGTGATGGAGCCCTGCTCTCCTGGAGATGGCTGAGCACCCGCACCCCATGGGAAGCAGTGAATTCATTCCTTGTTTAGCTTTGCTTGTGTGAGTAGCTTTTGCTTTCCCTGTGGAACTGTCTTTATCTCAACTTATGAGTTTTCTACCTTTTATCCTTCCGATTCTCTCCCTGATCCTACAGGTAGGGGAGTGAATGAGTGGCTGAGGGGGGCTTGGCTGCTGGCTGAGGTTGAACCATGGCAGATGGCACAAATGCAATTAAGAGCTTGGCACATGACAGTCGGGGTTTGTTGCTGTAAATGAGCACTTCCATTTAGAGGTTTCTCTGTTTCACTTTTGTCTCTTGTGACCTCAGGTACACATCCCAGTCCATTCCAAGTGGTCCTCCCTCTGTCCTGCCCCACTGCTGCACCTTCCTGTACTCATTATCTTGTCTAGAAATGGTAGCTGGACTGAAGTCCTGTCTGGTTTTCAGAACATATATCATTCATCAAATATAAGATGGACCTCAAATGTGTATTAGGAGTCAGTGAGCTAAAGCTTTGTGGTATGGATACAGTATGAAGTGTCTTGAGTGTTCAAGATGCCTTAAGCAAAGAGTGGCAAGAAATATATAAATGGACAATGATGTCTCAAGCAGCAGTCTAATTCCTCTGGCTAATTTTGGGTTTTGCAGCCTAGGAAAGTGGTGATATGGATTCATGATAGTTCAGCTCCTGCCTTTAAAAGCAAGCCACATCCTAAGGGACCATCTCAACAAACTAAACTGTGCAGTCCTGCTTATTTGCACAGTTGTTCTGAGGTCAGCAGTGTCCTTGTGTTGGTGTGGTGGAGGGGAGCAGTCACCACTGGGGGAGTGGGATGGAAAAGGGTCAGATTTAACTGCTCACAGCTAAAAGCTGGCAACATTGGTCTGAATTGTTTTATGCTCTGGGAAAAAAAAAAAAAATCTTGTGAGCAGCTTTGGCGGTGGCAGAACACATCCATGATTCTTGTCTTAACATGATTTTCAAAGACTTGAAGAGATATTTTAGTAAGGACTAGAGCTATTATCTTCCAAATAACCACAGAAATATTTGGAGGGAGAAATAATCACCTTTTCTTAGACCAATTGATCTAGCTGGGAATTTAGGAAAGTGGTGCTAGGATCTCTAGCTTCACTGGCTTGTTGAGCAATGGCATCTTGAGGTTTTCCTGATCTCCTCCATATTACCGCCTGACTCCCTCCCTCTGTGCTATATTTAATTTCTCCACTCCCATTTGGAGCTGTTTAATGAATCACATTCTAAACCAAAACACTGAATTCATCAGGATTTACAAAAGTCCCCTTCTATTTCTCATTCCAAGAAGCTTTATACCGTCCAATGGCTCATGTAAAACACTGTATGCAAAAATGAAATGTAAAAATACTCCAGGAATCTGAGCCTGTGCTAACCACAGTGAGTGGACAATGCCAGTGTGCCATGTCATACATCTCAGTAAAAGCCCTGGGATCTTCCAGGTGCTCAGGGTTTCAGAATGAAGATGTCTACTGCCTGCATGGCTGGGAAGACAGACAGAAATAATCCTCAGGGTTTGCTTGATGTATCACGGTCCGGGAGGGCTGCACAGGCCGGCTCCCCCCGGACCGGGGTCCCTGGTCCGTGTTATTCCACTGGAACTGGGGCAGGCGGCCCCCGAGGTTCCACGGCATGGCGTCAGTCTCCAAACCACATCAATTCAGCAGGAATATAGTGATGCTAAAGAAAGAACTGGACTCCATCTCTGTTCTGCTAGAGAGGTTTATTTGGGGTAACGGGGAAAAGGGGTGCGGGGAAGGAGAAGGGGGGAGGCAGACAAGGCAGGTAGGAGATGTTAGCAGCCCAGAGATGGAAGACCTCGAGCTGATCCAGGCTCTGCCTTTTAAAGGGAAGGAGAGGGGGCAGGGGCTGGCTCTCTCTGAGCCAGTCCCAGGAGGACGAAGGGAAGATTGGCAGGAGGGTTACACACCAATAGGTTTTGAGGTACAGCAGAGCATATTTTAAAATGAACCAATGGTACACCGAGTGGGGAAACAAAGGGAGCACATGGAGATCTGAATATTGCATTACTACATTTGCTTAGAGATTGTTGTTAGGAGAATGCTCACAGACATTTTGAAGTTTCAAGGACAAAAGAATTAAAGGAAAACAGAAAACCAAAATGCAATAGGAAAATACCAGACAATCTCCTTAAAGGCACAAAGATGGATTCAGCACTTCAGGCTCTTCATCCATACTTTGCAACTGAGTTGGAATAATACCATTGTTTAAGAGCAGAAATAGGTGACAAAATGTGACAGCTGGGGCTTGTTCAATACATGAACTTCTGTCAGGGCTATAAAATTAATCAGATTCCTTAGAATAACATGACTCACCCTGGATCTTTCAAGTCACCTTTGAAATGAGAGCACCAGGTTGTTGGGAAGCAGAATTCTAGGACAGAGAGCTCTCACACAAACAGAACAAGGGAAACTTCTCAGCCTGATAGGCAACACTGGCCATGGCCAGCTAGTACTGGCCAGTAATCTAACTGGATGATTTGCTGGTTGGAGAAGAAAGTCCTGCTTGTCTCCATGCAGTGGTATATCACATTATTCATAATTTGTTATCACTTGGAGTAACTGCACTTAAAGATTGTCCTGGGTTGCAATATAGATGTATTTAAGTATTCTATTACCACCAGCTGTGGGCCATTAGCTGTTATGAGCTGCTAATGACCCACTCTGGATGACAGGCAATGGGCCATCAGGGACCCACCGTGTGACTCATGGACTTATCTCATCCCATTGTGGGATGCTCTGCCCAGGAGGGAGGAGCCAGGTGTTCCCACCTGAATATAACCTGGCCTTGGAACTGCCTGAGCTAGCCCTGTCTACTGGGTTCCCAGAGGACAAGAGCTACCCCTGGATCTTCGGCTAGAGACTAGACCTTCACAGGATCACCGCTTCAACTGGACTACTTCAGTTGGACTGCTACTACCACCCTAACAGGGTGTTATGTTGTATCTGACTTTGTCAGTGCTTTTCCTTGTATTATTTCACTTATTTTTAATTTCAGTCTTGACTTGTGATCTCCCACTGGTTTGTTTTCAAACCAACACAAAGATAAAACAAAATTGTCAGGAAAACATTTATATTTTCTTGGGTATAAATTTCACTCATAAATACTTGTATTTTTCCCTTTCTCTGGCTTGACAATATACTATTCATCTTCCCTACGTGATTCAGCACAGGAATGCATAACCCAAGTGACCAGATCAAGCATCTGAGCAGTCAGGTGTTTTTTGATATGTCTGATGAGAATGGAAAAGCCCTGCATGTCCTCACTGATTGTCTCTTAAGCAATAGCAATTATGTAAGCTGTCAAATATTCTTTACTAACAGACATTTTGAAACGCTTAAGCAGGGAATTTGTAGTTATTTCTGCTCAAAGGATGCTGGTCCTGCAATGTTTTAAGGAATCTGTTCCAAAGACACTAAGTCTTAGAAAGGGAAGTTTAGGAACAAATCTAGGCCCTGCTGAGTATGATAAAGGGGTCTTTTGTGATCAGAGCCAGAATTTCCCCAGGGAAGTTGCAGTGAATATAAAGAAATAGACTTCACTGTCACAGCTGAGACTAATTTGTGCACATTCCCACTACATCTAAGAAAACAGAAAGAGAAATTGCATTGAATCTGTATTTGAATGTTCTCTACACTCAATCAAGAGCCTTTCCTTCCAGTTCTGCTTACAATGCTGTTATTTATGACTCTGAATTAGGATTTTGCTTTTTACATTTGTAGGAAAAGTTAGTCTATAATGATAACCTGTAGTTTGACTAGTAATCCCCTGTAGTTGATTAATTTCTAATGAAAAATACCATTTCTATGTTTTCATTTTGTTCTCTGCAAATTTTATGATGTGTTGAACAAACAGCATTTCAAAAGGATTTGTGATAATTGCAGCTATGTAAATAGTTTTGATTGATTTTGTTAAAATAATATGATTGGGTTTTATTATCTGTGTCACTAAGCCTGGCATTCACTTATCTGAAAATTAAATAGCTGAGTCTGAGTTGATACTATGCATATACAGCAGTATTTATGATCTGTGCAATGATGCAGTTCTAAAGCAAATCTCATCCTTGTGTCTGTTGTCTGCTCAGTTCTTAGAGCAGTTCTGCTTAGCTGAATTCCTTTTGGAGGAAACTTAACCAAAACCTCTGTTCCAGGTGTGCATCAAATGTGCTTCCATCTCTAGGAAGGCATAGTAGTCTAAACAAATCCTTCAAGCAATTTTGGAATGTGCTTATGGTGGAATAGCTGCTCTAGGTAGGATAGCTGGTCTAGGGGGCCAGACTAAATCTAGTCCAAACCAAAACTCCAACCTGCATATGGAGTGGCCATTGGGACTTCAGCACCATCTGCTTTGCTCTTCTTTTATTTCAAAGTAGATGCCAAGCCAAAATTGGCCTTAGTGCCTCACTGTAGCCAACAGAGAGGAAGAGGTCAGGCAACAGGTGTATCTTAGACAACACTTGGCTTAGACTAATGGAGCTACATATTTCTCTCCATTATTAAGGGATTATATTATTATATTATTATATTATTAAGGCTCAGAGGTCAGTCTTTTAAACACCTACGTTAAGGAAGATGAATCCTTTTACCTTGATTTTTTTGTTTATGGCTCTCTATTTAGACATCCTCAGATGGTTCCATTTCCCAGCTAGATAGGTTGGCTTTGTATGGAGAGAGAGGGTTGCACATGGTGTATTTCTCATTGCCCATCTTCTCATTCCTCCCTTATTCCTCTGTAGTTCCTGCTTGAATTCAGGTCTGGAAGGAAATGCAGGAGTTGATCTGAGTTTGGCCCTGATGAAATCAACAGCAGAATTGCCCTTGGTTCACCTGGTGCAGCTCTGCCTGATTTAGCTTGTCTTCCAAAGTGCTTGGTACTTGTGTAAATCATATCCCAGGCACCATGAGCTGGTGGCAGCCACTGACAAGTGAGGCTGTATGACTCACTTGGCACTTCTGGGCAACAGCAGGAAGGCTGGGATAAGGACACATCTCCAGTCAGCACCCAGCATGCTCTGACCACAGTAGTGTCCTTCATCCTCCTCCTGTAACAGAGCAAGGGCTGAAGGGTTACTCTGTCTGTGTCTGTAACTCCTGTTCAGTACTAAAATGGTGTGTCTGATAAGGGTCCTGTGGGAACATGGTGTATGCCATGGGATATATTATAAATAAGAAATATTCCAATGACCTTAGTCTTGGCAGATCCTAAATTTTCTTTGCTTGGCTTCCCAATCTTAACAGTGCTCTTTAACTTACTTCTGTTACCTTAGGTTTTTTAGGCTCATAAGCACCCACATGTATTGACAGAAATCCGTCCTGTGGCATAGTCCTGATACTTCAGCTGGCCTTACAGCCCCATTGAGCCCACCTTCAGCCTAGTTCATAGATTCAATTGTCCATTCGGCTCCTTCAATCCATTCTGCCTTCTAATTTTGTATTACACAATGTATCCAATCCCATACCACACTGCAGCCTTTTCTTAAACCTGCATTGCATACGAAATATATTTATTTATTTGTTTGATTTTTCTATGCAAATTAGCAGTTGAGTTCCAAGGATTATTATGCATGCTTTATGTCTTGATTTAATAAATTTCTGCACGTGCAATGCCTGGGAGGGAGAGACAAAGGCATCATTGCATGGGTGCTTTCAGTTGTTTTACTGGCAATTTATTAGACTAATTGGGCATCACTAGCACAGTGATTAGCTAAAATGAGAACTATTATTTTATTTATTTAGAATTTATAAGTATTAGTGTGGCAACACTTGAGCTGCTGGCTGCTTGTATTTTTTATTTCCCTTTAGATATTTTCAGATTCTTTACTATTTATTGTATCACAACAAACTGCTGTAGAAGACATGTTTGCAAAGCTTTCTGTTGCAACTGTGAAGTTCCCCATCAGCGTCATGTCCAGCAAGCATCAAAAGGCTTCCAGCATCTTTCAATAATTGTCCACAGAGCAATTGAGCAACTGAGCTATGTAAAACAAATTGTCCAAAACCATCTAAGGGTTAGTGCTGCAAATCCGGGAAAAGTTGAACAAATTCAGCCTGAGCTTTCAGAAAAGCTTTACAGCACAGGGCAACCTGATTCCTCATGATTTCCATGCTGGCAGTAGTGGAAAGTGCCTGTCTGCAATTTGAAGGTGCTCTCTATGTCAACTCTTTTGCAGCTTTTCAGTAATTAGCAGCCTGTGGGTGTGGAGACCTGGGAAAGGTGATGTCAAAGCCTCTAATTTTCTTGAGGAATGCACCCTGCTAAGCTTTGGTGAGACACAATAAATGCTTGTCTGCTTATTAGCAACTTTGAGATCACAAAAAATGCACAGACCTCCCTTCTTTTTCCTTAACCAAGTGCGAGCCTCTTCCCATCTTTCTGTCACACAAAACATGTTGATGTCAGCACATCAGTCACACGGACTCCCAGTGGAAAAGCCATGGCGTTTGATTTTCCTGCTGCATCTGGGCACTCTCACACTGCTCTTTGCTCCAGCCCAGCTCCAAGCACGCCCTCTGCAAATACTAAACTGGCTCAGGGACATCACCCTGGCCAGGTCTCCACCCCTAGAGAGTTCACAGGCAAATACAGTGAATGTTTTGGATGAGTCTCATCTTTCTCACTGGCCTAAGTGTCCTCGGCATCCTCAGGGGGCAATGGCTGTGCATAAATTCTCCCTGCCAGACAGACATGCCCTGCCTCCCCTGGGCTAAGGAAACTGCTGTTTTCTTTTAAATGCATGCCTTGTTTCTCAAGGGAAAACTGTGTCCTTTTTTCATATTTATTTTTATGCATTCTGTCAGTCAGTCTTTCCCCTAAACTTGTGATTATGTCAGACAGCTTCAGCCAAATTTAAACAGGGCTTTTATTCATTCTGAATCTGCTATTTACCACCTGCTATTTTCATGTCCTACTGCCTGATTCTTGTACCAGAAGAGACAGTGAACTATCACTGCTTGTGTACCTTTTCTTGTGTTTTTTTCCCCCCGGAACATCTGTGTACAAACTGCAGTCAGCAGAAAAAACAGAATGCCAAAGAGTTGTCAAAATGAAGTAAAATCTTTAATCTCCCACATTCTAAATTTTGGCACAGATTTGTTTGGTTTAAACATGGTTTGAACTGAGCACCTGGTAAGTGTTTTAAGCAGCCACTGCATGGCATGCTGTGTACTGCTGTTTTCAGATTGCAGAGCTGCTGTTCATGAACAAGTCTATTCTGGCAAGATGTCATAAAATTACAACTCTGCCAGTCTAATTCTCACTACTCAGTGCTAAAGTGAACAATACAAAAATAGTACATACCTGAATACAAAAGAGTCAAACGTCACTCTGCTCAAAAATCAAAATAAGATGATTGCATTTCAAAAATATGTATTTAAGTGGGTTGTTAAGAGAGGAAAGACAAAGAGGGAAAAGCTGGGCTTGGCTAGTGCTGAAGAATGAATTAGAGACCCCTGCAACTAAAAATTGAGAGTCTGGCACTAAAAATTGAGTCTGCTGGCAGAACTGTGTAGGAATGAGAAATCAGTCTGTTTTGAGGGAGTACAAAAAGGCATCTGAGCCATTTACACCAGATGATGGTCACATCCTTAATTAATTTTGCACCAGATAACAGAAAGTTACACCAGAAGAAATGGACACCACTTTCATAGCATGTAACTCAGGTTAGGACAAATAATCTGACCTGCAATACTTTATGTGCCATCCATACCTTTATCCATGCCTTTACAGTGAGCTGTTGCACACAGATGTTCAGTGAGTTTGAGCCTGAAATGGAACAGGAGTAAATTTTGAGCAAGTAATTTCCAGAGCAGCAACAATGCTTCACTGGGGCTGATTTTTATTAATGCTAGTAAGGAAAGTTTAAAATTAATGCCTTTCATTAAAATCAACAGCTATTATTAGCTATTTCTGTATGAATGTATGTGTATCATTTAAGTTTACTCTGAATATGAGTAGCTCGTCTCCACAAAAGACAATCCTCAGTGATACAGTGTACTTTGGCTTGTTTTTTTCCTCTTCTGTCTCCCACTGACCAATGAGTATGAGTTTGAGGAAGGAAGAGCATGCAATTTATTCCAGAATACATTTATCAGTCATCCTTGTAGTGCTGGTGATTTAGATTTGTAATTTAAAGCTGGTAGTATTAGTATATAATTAGATCCAAAAGATCTGAAAATTAAAAGATTGAATTAGAAACACTGAAGGGATCAGGGAAAAATTGTCTGTTCTGGAGTCTGGTTTGGACTATTTTCTTTACCAAGTGCATCTTCAATTTTTCTCAATTACAAACTCTAATATAGGGCCTAAACTGCAGAAAAAAACTGTAATTTTTTATCTCATAAGCCCCAATCTAATAATGTGCCACAAATGATTAGATGACAAGAATCACCCTCAAAAGGAAGCTGTGCATAATGAGCCTGGGTGAATGGCAACACATATTTCTCCATTAATATTCTGTATTTAGTACAATAGAAAGTGTCTTTGAACTAATTTAAAAAATATATTCACATGAGACCTGGTTTTCCCTGTTCCTCCACCATAATAATCTCAGGACCATCTTGTTGTTTCCTCCTTGTACTGTATTATCCACACTGTGGGATCCTGGCCCCCTAGCCCTGGACAAGCCTCCTCCAAGTCCACAGCACCTCTGCTGCTCTTCCCTTTTTTTGGTAGATCTGCCCCAGTATTTTTAGCTTCTCCCCAGCTTCCACTTTCACTGCAATACACTGTTTTCCCTTACTCCCTGCTTTTTACTCATCTTTTGACCTGGAAATCAAGGAGCTGGCATCACAGACTGTAAATAACGTGAACTGATGCGGATGGTGATTTCCTGACCTATACTTCTGCTGCTGCCAGGCAGAAAAGGGTATGGCTGAAGTCACCCTGCCTCTGCAGAGGAGTTGATACACTAAACTTGCAGCAACTTAATTCCTTTGAGACCTGAAGCAGAATTGACCAACGATAGAAAAAAATTGCTAAAGAGCACTGGCCAGGACTGATAGCCAGGACAGCAGCAAAAATCTCATCTTCCTGTGAAAGATTTCCTCTTTTTCCCTTTATCCCTCACCCCTGCTACAGTCCCAAAGATTCTTAGATGTCCCTGTTGGCTGTACAGTATGTGAGTTTTCTTTCCTAGGGATTAGTTATGTTGGCCTTACAGAATTTGTCGTGTCCTTGACAGAGGACATCTTTCCAGGCCTCTGAGTGTCTCACATAGGATGAAAAACCTACTGTGGAAACCAGAAAAAGTGTCATGATAATTTGTGTACTGATGAGCCAGGATGTGAACTGAGACCTCTCCAGTCCCATTACCAGGCAAGAATCTTCACTCACTGCTGCTCCAGGCTGAGCTGTGGTGAAAATACCCTTAAAGCTAATTTGCACTTGAAGGCAGGGATCATCTTTTCAGTCTGTGTTCACACAAAACCTGCCAGAGGGTACTGATTCATCTTTGGGCTTCCTGTGAAGCACAGTCACACAGAAATAGTAATATCCTTACCTGACTCTGCCCTCCAGCCTGCTCTGTACAAAGTAACATAACTTTGCATTACAGCAAAATAATGCAAGCAATGTAATAATTGGTCCTCCAATTCCCATATTAATATATAAGCCAATATGTGAAGTCAGACATTTTACACAAAATGGAGATTAGAAGAATGACTAGAAATGAACAAACAGTAGCAATGGCAAGTTGTCCATTGTATCAATGCTATCCATCTTTTCAGCATGATGCTTATCCTTCCATTGTCAGTACCCATATTTGTATATATGCGAATCAATCCATGAGGCACAGCAAAAGGTAATGGTAGATAGACAAGGGAGCCTTCTTCTTCCCCAGACTGCTACTTGTTCCTCCTTTTGGCAGGCTTCAATTTACACGCATATTTTTTAAAGCAAACCTGTGAATAACTGTGTGGACTCTCAGAAACAAAACAAGATGGGCATATGGGCTGCCTATTTGCACAGTGGAGTGCCCTTATTTAATTATACTACTATTTCCCTTTTGGATTTCTGGTACTTATAAAATGCCTCTCTGCATGTTGCAACATTTTAGCTGTGCTGTGGAAATTAAGGGTTATGCATTCATTTGCATCTTTACAAGAGAAAGAAATGCTAAAATAAGGCTAAACCTCATCCTGTGTTCAAAATAACTCTAAAAATCCCTTTTTAGTCCACACATCCACATTTTTTGCCTGAGTTGATGAGCCTTTTCCATCATGTGATGCTGTTTGTTTCAGATATATTTGCTTTTTAAAGAGAGTTTTGGTTTCAGCTTGTATGGGCACTCATCTGGGTTACCTGCTGTGTGGACCACCAGCTGCTTGATGTACAGTGATCTCTTGGTCACGATCACTACATTCTATCCCTTCCCAAGTATGTGATTCAAAAGAGGTATTTGAAAGTTGTTGAAAAGCTCTCAAAAAGTGTAAGCAGTTTCAAACTCCATCCAAATCCCAGTGCAAATAATGGTGTTACAGTGAGCAACCTCCCTTTAGCTTACCTCCAAAAGTTACCAATCGATTAAAGAGAATTAAATTAAAGCTGATTCCCATCTCTCTCAAAACTAGCAAACCTCATGAGTTCTCTTTCAGCACAGATCCAAGGGAAAGAATGAGCTCGTGCCGTTGCAGCTATCAAATGTGCCCGAGTCAGAGCAAGGGAAGAATTCCAAGGAGAAGTCTTTGGGGCCCCATGGCCTGGCTGAGCTGTCCATCCTGGACTCCTGGGGTGACGGTGCTACCCGGGGCTCTGACTGACCAAGTGACTGGCAGTCCCACCAAAGGGCAAGCACAGGAAGGCCATGGTGCTTTCAAGGGTGGAGCCTGAGGTCAGCACATGGTCACAGCCTAGAAGCCTGCGTGGAGTTCCTGTCCTGCCCCTGCTGCAGTCCTAGGAGGTGGTAGCTCTAGGTGTGTTTTTCTAGCTCTCTTCTCTCATTCTGACTTCCTCTCTGCCTCTTTCTTTTGCTACTTCTCTTTGCCTGGAGCTTTTGGGTAACAGCATTTCGTAAGGTTAAAGGTTTTTCCTGGTTGGGCAAAGTTTTTCCTTTAGGAAGTTTTTCATTTAGGGTAAATGCTAAATTAACCCTGAGTACTGCTATGATAAGTTCTTGATTGTTGAATTCTATGTTGTATTTAATCATTTGCCAAAGGTGGTTCATTTTTGCACGTTTGATTTGGATATTTCTGGCAGAAAGTTTTAGTGTGATTTTCATCTCTCAACTATATCTGATAGGGATTTCTACACTGCGATAAGAAAGAGCACCAGAACCTTGAGTTAAACCCTGGATCAAAGGGGCTTAACAGACGCCACCATTGCCAACTGTACGCCTTTTAATCTGAGCCATTTATGGTGATGAGTACCCCTTGGCCCTATGCCAAGCTGCCGGCAGGGACTAGGATTAGGCTTGACAGAACTAAAGAGGCTCGACGTCCAGGTACACAGGCGCTGGAAAGGGCTTGCCAAGAGAGTAAGGGAAAAGTCCCAGCATTGCTGCTCCTACTTTTTTCTGAGCTGAAGTACCCCAGGTCTTCGGTGCAGGTAGTTAACTAGGGCTAGGGTTAGGGTTACGCCTATAGTTAGGGCTGAGAGAGCTAGAGAGCCTCGAGCTCCAGGAACACTGGCGCTGGAAAGTGATTGCCAAGGCAATCACGGTAAGGCCCATCATTACTACTCCTGCTTTTTTCTTAGCAGGAGAACCCGAAACGTTGCGCTCAGGTAAATAACCAGGGCTGCAGTGAGTGTAACTGCTAGGGTTAGGGTTGAGAACTTTTAAGAAGCTCGAGCTCCAGGAATAGTGGCGCTGGTAATGGCCAGACAAGATGATCTCAGCAAGCCACCAGCATTACTGCTTCTGCATTGTTCTGACTTGGACATCTCCAGATCGTTAGCTAGGGTAATTAACTAGGGCCAGGATTAGGGTTACGCCTAGGGTTAGGGTTGAGAGATCTAAAGTGCCTTGAGCTCCAGGCACGCTGGCACTGGAAAGGGTTCCATAAGGGAAAAACGGAAAGGCCAAAACTTTGCTGCTCCTAATGTTTTCTTCTCTGATATTTCCCTAGCCCTAGTTAATAAACTGAGCCAAACAGTTATCCTTCTCCTGCACAGAAAGATGCAGGAGCAGCAATGTTTGGGCCTTGCCACACTTGTCTTGGAAAACCCTTTCCAGCGCCAGTGTGCCGGGAGCTCGAGGCTCTTTAGATCTCTCAACGCTAACCCTAGGCGTGACCCTAAACCTGGCCCTAGTTAATTACCTGAGCCCAGCAGTTGCGGTTCTCCTCCACAGAAATATGCAGGAGCAGCAATATTTGGGCCTTGCCTCACTTGTCTTGGCAGACCACTTCAGCGCCAGTGTGCCTGGAGCTCAAAGCTCTTCAGATTTCTCAACCCTAACCCTAGGCGTAACCCTAACACCAGCCCAAGTTAATTACCCATCCCAACAGTGCGACGTTTCCTGCTATGAAAAATGTAGGAGCAGCAATGTTTCGGCCTTGTCTCATTTGTCTTGGGAAGGCCTTAGCAAAGCAAGTGTGGCTGAATCTTGAGGCTCTTTAGATCTCTAAACCATAACCCTAGGCGTAACCCTAACCCTAGCCCTAGTTAATTACCCAAGCCCAATAACTGTGTTCTCCAGCTGAGAAAGATGATGGAGCAGCCATTTAAGGGCCTTCTTGCAATGGCCTTGGGAGGCTCTTTCAGCGAAACTGTGCCTGGAGCTGAAGGCTCTTTTGATCTCTCAACCCTAACCCTAGGCGTAACCCTAACCCTAGCCCTAGTTAAATACCTGAGACCAATACCTGGGTTCTCCAGCTCACATAGATGATGGAGCACCGATGTTGGTGTCTTGCTGCAATCGTCTTCACAGGTTCTTTCCAGAGAAACTGTGCCTGGAGCTCAAGGCTCTTTAGATTTCTCAACCCTAACCCTAGGTGTAACCCTAACCCTAGTCAATTAGCCGAACCCAGTACCTGAGTTCCCCGGCTCACGAAGATGGAAAAGCAGCAATGTTAGTGCCTTGCCGCAATCGTCTTGGGAGGCTCTTTCTAGCAGCAGTGTGCCTGGAGCTCGAGGCTCTTTAGATCTCTCAACCCTAACCCTAGCCGTAACCCTAACCCTAGTCCTAGTTAATTACTTGAGCCGAGTCCCTGTGTTTGTCAGCTGAGAAAGGTGGAGGAGCAGCCATGTTAGTGCCTTCTTGCAATGGCCTTGGGAGGCTCTTTCCAGCAGCAGTGTGCCTGGAGCTTGAGGCTCTTTAGATCTCTCAACCCTAACCCTAGGCGTAATCCTAACCCTAGCCCTTGTGAACTTGGTATAGAGTTAGGCTTGAATTAGGGTTAGGACTGAGACATCTAGAGAACCTTGAGCCCCTTGAATGCTTGCTGTGGTAATGGCCTGGAAGGCAGTCATGCAAAGCCCCATAATTTCCCATCTTTCATCTTTCTGTGCTGGAGAATCCGAACTCTTTTGCTCAGGTAATTACCTAAGGCTAGGGTTAGGGTTACACCTAGGGTTATGTCCTGGAGGTCTTAAGCGCCTCAGGCTTGAGGAACGCTGGCACTGTAAAGGGCCTTTTTCAACTGTTGCAGAAGGCCCCATCATTCCTTCTCCTGAATCATTCCTAGCTGGAGAAACACACGTATCAGAAGACTGGGTAATTAACTATGTCTACAGTTATGGTTAGGCCTAGTTTTAGGCTTTTGAGACCTAAGGAGCCTGGAGCTCTGGAACACTGTTGCTGGAAATGGCTTGCCAAGACAGTCTTGGCAAGGCCCTAGCACTGCTGCTCCCACACCTTTCTGATGTGAACCACCCACTGGAGTGTGCCCCTTGGCTGCAGCTGCCGGTAGGGGCTCAAGTTAGGGTTGAGAGACCTAAATAGCCTCGAGCTCCAGGAATATTGGCACTGGAAAGGGCCTTCTAGGACTATTGCCACAAGTTCCCAACATTGGTGGTCCTGCATCTTTCTTAGCTGGGGAACCACGGGTATTTGGATCGGTTAGTTAACTTCGGATAGATAGTTTTGCGGTTACACCGAGAATTAGGCTTGGTAGATCTAAAGAACCTTGAGCTCCAGGGACACTGGCACTGGAAAGGGCCTACCAAGGCCATTGTGGCAAGGCCCCAACATTGCTTCTCCTGCATCTTTCTGGGCTGGAGTTACCCAGCTGTTGGGCTCGAGTAAAAAACTTGGGTTATGCCTAGGGTTTGGGTTGAAAGATCTAAAGAGCCTCGAGCTCCAGGCACACTGGTGCTGGACAGGGCTTGACAAGACGATGTCCACTGGGCCCCAAAATTGGTGACTCCCTGTATTAGTTTGAAAACAAACCAGTGGGAGATTGCAAGTCAGGATTAAAATTTAATGGGAAAAATTAAAAATAAGTGAAATAATACTAGGAAAAAAAGCACTAACAAAGTCAGATACACCCTGACACCCTGTTAGGGTGGTGGTAGCAGTCCAAATGAAGTAGTTCAGTTGAAGCGGTGATCCTGTGGAAGGTCTGGTCTCCACCTGAAGGTCCAGTGATATCTCTTATTCTCTGGGAACCCAGTAGACAGGGCTGACTTAGGCAGTTCCAAGGCCAGGTTATATTCAGGTTGGAATGCTTGGCTCCTCCCTTCTGGGAGGAGCATCTCACAATAGGATAAGTCATGTGGTGGCTTCTTGATGGCTCATTGCCTGTTACCAGGTGTGAGTCACAGCAGGGGATAACAGCTAATGGCCCACAGCTGGTGGTAATAGAATGCTTAAATACATCTGTATTGTAACCTAGGACACTCCCCACCTTTCTGATCTGGAGCCTCCATACCTCCCTGTTTCTTTCTGCATGTTTCCCATCAGATTCTGCCCTCTGATTGTCTTCCTCCAGCTCCCACTGTAAAATGTCAGAAAGATTTATTTGCAAGTAGCCAAGGGCAGAATTTGGCAGTGATAATGAAAAAGCTCCCTATTAATGTCAGATAAAGATGACAGACTCAATCTGTCTTTGAGAAAGCTGAAGCCTTTTGTGTGCTATGTCTCTTTTTTGCTCTGCTCTCAAGTCCCTTTCACTCGCCTTCACTTACATCAGCTGTGATAAAACAAAATCGCTGAGGCAAAGCAATTACACTGAAAAGTGCTTATTTCTGGCTTGGCCCTCTCCTGTTATATTAGTGAGGGCTGGACCTGCTCCTGACAGAAATGAATGTGCTCTGTCTGTATCTTTCCTTCCCAGGAAATAAAAGTGAAATATGAAACAGATTGATGGAAATAAGATCACAAAGCTTGCCTTGTCTGCTTTTCTGCCCATGAAGCCTAGGATATTCAAATTTTTTGTGACTCAGTTGGCTTTCAAAGCTCTTTTAATTCTATTTATGGTCATGCTCATCACCCTCATAGAGGAAATGCCATGTTCTCCAGAAGGAGTATGGGGGAAGATAGTAAGGATCTCCTCTGTGATGATGATGAGCTCTCCTCAGAGTGTTCCCATACAGAACACTGCCAGAACACTGTGGGAACATTCCTGACTCTGCTCAGCGTGGGTGAGACTACACTTGGAGAATGGTGCTCACTTCTGGGCTCCCCAGTTGTGGTGGTGCATCCTCCACTGCCCTTAGAACTGCTTTTTGATTGCTGGAATTGCTGTTAGGAATTTGGCATTTGTGTCATGAGTTGGGCAGTGAGTCAAGTATCCCTTGCCCACACTGGGAACTCTCTTGTGGCTAAAGTGGAAGCAGCACTGACCATACCAGGAACTCTGTTGCCTGGCTGAAGTGAAGGATAGAAGTGGGGATGTTCATTCATCCCTGACAGCCTTGGAACATTCCCTACCTCAGTCATAGCTTGAGTGGAACAATATCATTGTTGGTGGAGTTTTGGAAGCTCCAGTAATTATTGATGTGGGTTGTGGCCAGCACAGAAATTTACTGATGACTAAAGCAAATCATCTAACAACCCTGAAAAGAGTGGTCCTGAGTGTGGTACTTTGAGCTCTCCTGGGTGGCAGTGGGTTGAACCAGCACTTCCCTCTGAGAGGGACACTCTTGGAGCTCATGAACTCCCATGATACTTGGAGGACTGTTGCTGAAAGCTGATGATGGGCCTTCAGCTGATATCCCCAACCCCTTGAGGGTCAACCCTTGCCCACTGAGAAATACCTAGGCATTTGACACTTTTCACCGACACAGAGGGGGAATTTTTAACAGGCGCATTTGTGCATATAGATACATATATATACATCTCTGTGTCCGTGTGCGTGACTGGATTTAAATACTCTATGGCAAGTACAGCATAAATTTCACCATCTCAGATCTGTAACTAAGTCACTCTTGTAAGTGTAGTAAATTCTACAGAATCGCTTTATATATGTTAAATTAGCCAATGGTTAAGTGATGCTAAACTCTGTGGACATAAACTGTTGACCATGTCTGGGACTGGTAATATTGGACTTAGACACACCTAGACTGTCACAGGTTTAGAAAGCAAGGGGTCCTCTCTGAAGCAAGGGGTCCTCTCTTCAACCTCATGACTCAGTGTGAGGGTCTCCCTTACCCTTTGCACCCTTATACTTTACATCCTTATCCTGTGCATCCTCAGTCTCTATGCAGATCATTCTAAAGTGATTCCAAGCCTATTTTCCTTTGTGTGATTCATCTGTGTACTAAATAATAGAATATAATCTTGCCACCGAACTTTGTCATGCTTTCACAATTTTATATTCAAATCTGCTTTTGCCAATACTTTTGATGGTAATTCTTTAAGCAACTTAAGCCCCTTCCTCACATAACTGCTTCTATCCTTCTCAGTAAATATCTTTGTACTACCCTGTTCACAAATTGTTCAAATCCCAGCCCAGGAAATCCCTAGTTAACTACTTCTCAAAAGTCAGGATTGATCCTACCAAAGTCAGCAGCAATTTTCCTGTTGGTTGTGTGGAAGTGTGGGTTCAGCCTAAATAACTTCCCTGTGATCACAGTTTTCCACATCAGTTTGCAGTTATTCTGTGTGCATTTTGGTACCTTTGATCCACTTTCAGAAGCTTGGATCTGAAGGCTTCCCCATGAGGATCTGCAGTGTGGCAGAGAAGCCACCTAAACCAGGGGACAGATTTCTACTGGTTGGGGTCAGCCTTGACCTCAGTCACTGCAAAACAAACCTCTCCACCTCTGAGACAGGTTTTTACTTCTCTCCGTTCTCAGGGCTGTGTAGTGTTTTACATATATGTTTGTCAGATAAACCTACAGTGTTACATTAACTTGTTCTGTGTTTAAACAAAATGCAGCATGGTCTGACAGTCGTTGTTCACTTATTTCAATCTACTTTAATACTTAATCCATATTTCCATCTTGTCTATAAAGCTTGTTACTTCCCCATTCCTCTTTGCTTTGTAAAAGAACATTTTTCTCCATTGAATTATTTAATTTCATGAGATTTTCCAAGTGACTTGGCTCAGACACTTTTCAAATCACTTGGGATATAAGTGTCTGCATCACATTTGTTCTGTCTCTTCTTCCCATTATGTGCAAGCTATCAGGCACAGACCTTGTAAATACCACATTCTCTCATCCTCTCTTGAAATTTCATCACATCCCTTTAAAGCAGCATTAATGTTCATATGTTGGAAAAAATCTTAGTGCTGAAATCCACAGGCACAGTTTGTGTTTTATATCCATGATTTCCAGATTTTGCTGCATATGGCTTTGAAAAGTCATGCAGTTTACTGGTAGCAGTGGCAATGCTGGGCTGTTGGTCCTGCAGTTCATGTATTTCTTTACACTGTAGTCTTTATTTGCAAAAAGTGTCCACAAAGTCTTTTTTATTCTCTTTTCACCTCCTGTCTGTAATATTTTCCCCTAGCATACACAGAACCTGTTGCTTCTCTGATTGTTGGTGCTCTCCTAAATTCCTTGTGAGACTGGAATTGTGGTGGCCAGCCTCCCACCCCCTTGTGCTCCTATCAGGTTTGGTCCCTTATCTGGAAAAGATATTTTTTAACATCAGTCACTCTGGTCTGTGAGCTCAGATCTTCAAATGCTTCCAGCATGATGGCAGTGACTGGCAGCTGGGTGTGGGAGCAAGCACTGGCTGTGCTGTCAGACAACCTCTCTGCCTCTGCCTTCCAACATGCTGTGCTGGTGGCCAAGACACGTGCTTTGATGGACTGAGGGGACTTAAATCTGTCTCTGGCAAGTGTTCTAGTGAAGCAGAAGTGCTCAACTTCATTCATGGAATTTCTGTTAAAAAATCAGAGCAAAAAAGGGTGTGATCACTCTTCACACATTTCAATTTCTGGCAAAATAGGCTCCAAATGCTCTAAATTCATGTCAAAATATGTTCTGTTACTGACTTTTATGAGCACGAGACACAATTGAAAGAAAAACCAAAACACAGCACAACAGCCTTCCCTGGGAGAAAAGTCGTACTCCCCAGGGTCCTTCCCCTTTTTTTTTCAGCAGCTATCTGAAGTTAATCAGTTCATCTTCTGCCCATCACAGTTCACTCTTTGAAGGTACTTATCAAGCGGTGGGAGGATTTGTTATGGCTGTCAGTGATGTTTTGACAAAAGCAAGCTCATTCAGAAGGAGGAAGTGCTGTATGATTTAATTGTGGTTTTGTAGGGAATATATGGGATAGGATCTTACTGGTAGGATATGCTCTGATATCAGGAAGCACAATGTAATCAGAGACTCATAACAAGAGGTTTCCATTCACCATTGCTAGGACCCTAAACAATGAGGATTTGCTTGTAACAGGGAATGTGCAAGTAGGATTTTCAGTTAAAAGCAGTATTTTCCAACTGACCTCATGTGCAAGGGTCTTTTTTCCTTTTAACTTGGATTTTAATACAGACATAGATGTAGTAAATGAAAAAAAAATACAAAACTCAAACAAAAACAAATATAGAAACTAATTAGGACTATGTTTAATGTGAAAAATCACTCTGTGGTTATATTACTTGTATTATGTGCCAGAGAATTCTGGTGCCCTGCATTGCCAGTGACTCCTGATTCCTTGACTTGACAGTGGTAGTCTGCTCACAGCTAGTACACTTATTTAAGTCATACCATTAAAAAAAAGTCTAAATTGGATAAAATAGGAGAGATCTACTTAATTAGAATAAAACTGGTCTGATTTGCAGCTTCTCCTGCAAAGGCAGATATAAACCAGAATAAAACTTTTCTAAAGGCACCCAAAGGCCAGACCTGTGGCTAGCACAGGTTCTTCCCGTGGGAACATTTTGCTATATTTCATAAACAAGATAAAGTTTGGATGTTTTGCAAACAACTTCTCCGGATTGGGTCAGTTCGGGCTTGGCCAATTGGGCCTAGGGGGAGGTCTCGGGCTGACCAATCTGGGGCACCTCTGAAAACTCTATATATATGGAATTCAAAACAATAAAGTTCTCTTCTCTTCTTCTCTCTTTCCTTGTCTGAGACCTTGGGTCATTCCTCAGCTAGCCGCTCAACAGCGACACAGACCTATCTTGACATTTATTAAAGTGACTAAAATCACAGTCCTGCTAATAGAAAAGAAGGAGGGGAGGAGGTGGCTGAGAAGCAGGGCAAGGCAGTCTCACAGCTGGGTAGTCACTGCTGGTCCCAGGCTGCTTCAAGCATTGGGTCACAGTGTGGGCTACCAGCTGCTGAAGGTGGGCACCACCCTGCCCTTGTAGCCCAGAGGGAAGTAGGGGGGCCCTGGGGTGAGGCCTGAGGCTGCAGACAGCCTTTAGGAGAAGGAGTCACCTCCTGCCTCAGGGGAAAGATCTTAGTGATGGAATCAGTGCTTGGTCCGTGGTGCTGCCCTTCTGTGTATGAAGTGTGTAAATGTGTGCCTTGCTGAGTACAGTCACTGTGAATGCCTGGAGACTGTTCATCTCCTTCCTCCACTTTTTCAAAGCTCTGTTTCCAGCCAGCACTGTGCCCCTACTTCATATCCCTTCAGCTGTTTCTGACAGTTCACTTTTTTCTGGTTGATCTTGCTTTTTTTTCCTGCCTTTAGTGCCTACTTGTAAACCCTGTCTAGCTGCAATAGCTCACACACATGCACACACATGCTCAAAGCCTTTCAAATAGCACAGCTCCCTTTGCAGGTGCACCAAGTGCTCAGCAAAATGTTCTGTTACATGCTCTTAGGGGCAGCTCCTGCCTGGCCCCAGGGGCTCTTCCCACACCAGCTCCCTTTCTCAGAAAGAGAGCAGAATTGCTTCCTCCAGCAATTCTGGATAAAGATCAGCTGTTAGAATTACCACTTCCCTCTAAAGTAATTTCCCAAAGACAAAAGAGAACAAAGCAGGAGCAAAGAGTGCAGCATTTTGTGACAAAGTTTTGTATGAGAGGGGAAAAAATCCCTGCAAACCCCAGTCTACCCAGTCTCTCCAATCAGGGAAAATACCAGAAGGACACCTTGGATGAGATGAGTTTTTCTTGCTTCTGTCTCAAGTTATTTGTCTTATGATTCTGGTGGTAATGATGGACTGAGAAGTTGGGGCTGGAGGTATGGCAGAGTGCCGGGTGTCCACTGCCCTCCATGGGCCTGGGCAGGGTTTGGACTCTAACGCTGACTCTGGACTCAGTGTGACTTTGTAACCTGACAGGTTAGGCAGTGCCTTTGTCTTTTTTAAGCATGATGCAAATGGCAGCATGAGATATGTGGAGAATTGCCCCAAACTGCACGGACATGCCTGAATAGGTGTGAAATATCTCTGTGCTGCACCAAGTATCTTCTACAAGTATCTCAAATGAAGGGCCATGGTATACATGAAAAATCACCACTGCCCCAACAAATGTGAAAGGCGGTACCTCTTAAAGTTAGGGGAATACAAACAAGTTAATATTCTGAGCTACAGCATGTTGCCCATCTCTGTAAGCAGAGAGACGGCCAGGTGCTGCTGCCCATGCTCACCCTGCTTGACGACCCAGCAAAGTTCTCTGCTCAGGGCTAGTGCCAAGCTTGAGCCCAGTCCTTTTGTTTCCAATGGGACTTTTCCTGTGGTCTCAGTGAAGCATGAGACCTTCTCAAATCAGATATACATATTTAGAAACGATAGTAAGAAACCCTTAGTGAGTGGCTTGCATGATGCCCTTAGGGAGGCAACAAATGCAGAATTTCATATTAGTTAAAACACATTTGCATACAACTCCCTGGAGAAGTCTGCTGCCAGAGGTGTGATGTTGCTATTGCTTTCACAGCTCTGCACTACCACACACCATAATTTTCTTTGCGCAGAGCATCACTTCTTAATGCCCCCACAAAACACCTTCAGCAACAGGATGGTCAGACATGCCTGTTAACTTACAGAGGGAGGGAAGGAGAACTAGACAGTGAGTGAAGACTGTGAGGAATACAGCTCACATAACAGCCAGCCCTCATGCTGGGCAGAAATATTGGGTGGGAATATCTTCCAGGGCAAAATGCTTGTTTGACAACATTAAAAGTACTCTGAGAATGGGCTGGTAGCCAGATGAGCTGGCAGCTCTCCTTGATTTCTGCTAACTTGGTTGTTTCTGTCCTGTCTGGATACCCCAGATCTCACCTCAAAGGTTGTGAGTGGGCAGAGCTGAATGCACATAGTTATCTGTTGCTGCTGACAGCTTGATTCTGATAATAATAACAGTTTAACTGGTAAAATGAGTTGTAGTCAATACTGGATGTGATATTTTTATTTTCCAACTCTAATATCAATCAGAAAAATGGTATTCCCCCCCATATTTTTATTGCTTTGTATTCCCTTCCAGCTGCTGTATGAGGCAGACAAGATGAGGCCTTTAAAGGTACAAAAATTTAAATTAATAGGAAACAGTGCATTAATTTTAATTATTGTCAAAGAATTAAGAGGAGGCATCTTGCTTCTGCCTAGCAGTATTTAAGCAATAGAGATAAATAGTATAATAATTATTTTCTTTGCACATTTGCCAAAGGTAATAATTGAGACGGTTGAAACATCATTGGAGACACTTTGGGAAATCAGCCAGGAGGGAGGGTACAGCTGTTCAGATAACACTTCCTTGGTCAAGGAATTCAGTACGAGTTTCTTATAGTCCATCATGTTGTTTATATTAGTTGAATAAACTTTGATAAATACTGACTTACTGAAGGTGGCCACAGCAGAACTGGTACCTGTTGCTTGCTGAGCTTTGCTATGATGAAGGAGGCTTCTTGAAGGGTAGATAGAATAGCCAGGAAGAGAAGGCTTTGCTGATCAGATTTTGAGGCACAAGGACATTTAACATCATAGTCGTTCATCCTGTTTAAATATATGCCTATTAACAAATGTGTATAAAATGTCCTTTTACCAAAGTGGGTATTACCTCATTATCCTGTCAATATTAAACTGATCCTTTGCCTGTTAAGAAGTCTTTCTTTTTTTCAGTGTGTCTGGGGCTATTCTTTGTGGTGGGTAGAACTTGGGAAAGCCTTGAGGGCTAATAGCATCGATCCAAAGAGAGCTTATCACTGAGAAGGTAACAGACATGACTGAATGAGACAACAACACACTTGATCTGACAGAGTGACTTGAAAACAGTCATTGCAAGGATCAGTGGTTTAGCCAGAAGAATGATCCAGACCTTCAGGGCGTGAAGGTGATCAAAGCTGCATATAAATTAACATTGCCTAGTAATAACTGAGGTGACTATCTGCCTTTCCCCCACCATTGCTTGAATGAATGCAAATGTAGAAATGTAGCTGGAAAACATGGTTGAGGACGTAGTATCCAGTTGGCGGAAATTCATGAGAGTGTGTGAAAGAGTGGGGCTGAATGAATCTCTGCTTTCAGGCTTGGATCCAGAGTTGAAACCCTCCAACATTGTTTCTGAATCCTGCTCCTTTATTGAGATACATTTCCCAGGTGTCATTTGCAAACATAGAGATTCATTGGGAAACAAGCCAAAGATAGTTAAATTGCAGTGAGAAAATCCTTTGTTCACTGTAAAGAGCAGGTGTCTTTATCACTGAATGTTATGTCCAGAAGGATACTATTTCCTCCCTCCCACAGTCATGATCCAACCTGCAGTCCCATAAAAAAGGGATTGGCATTAATTTAGAGACCCAGTGAGCTTTTCATGGCCAGCCAGTGGTGTAGCCAGGCACAGGCTGAGGGGAATGGCTGCGGGTCTGCAGTGCTCTTGGCAATGTGCTTTCGGTAGAACTGTAGTACTGTAAGCAGCATGTGGGGTCAGAAGAAAAAATAGGCTTAATACAGATGTGAACCAGCCCTTCATCTCCCAAGTGTTTGCAATGGTTGTGCTCATCAGCAGGTGTCACTACACTATCGGCTGCAAAAGTGTCACACCATGACTGTGAAATCACTTCATTCTGAGCTTGTACGTGAGGTTGTTTTGCTGTTCGCTCCAGGGGTGCTTGCTGAATACGGAACATCCCTGGATGGATCTTTCTTTCTTTTTCTTTTAACTGGCTTATCAAAGAAGTTACCTTTCTACTTGCTACTGAAATATTGCTCTCAAAATGTCTCCTTGGGATTTAATGATATGCTTGAGATTTCTATCAAGCGTTTGGTTGCTGCAGACAAAATGTTAGTAGATAGTATGTGATTCAAAGCCCCAAAGCCTGTGATAATTAATTCTCCTTGTTGTCTGATGTTGGCATGCTGTGTACTAGCTATTACAATATTAACAGCGTGAACACAGTGGCAGTGAGTGAAAAGATGCATCTGATGTCTCACTGTGAGCTCTCTGTTACCCGAGAGCTCCCTGTTGTTACAGCAAAAGTGTTAGGGAGGAGAATGAGTTACAGAGGATCAGGTAGAAACGTTGTTCAAGAGATGCTCCGAAGACTGATTCCTACCGTGGCTTTAAATGGTCCTGGAGGATAATGTGTGGATTAACACTGGGTTACCTCTTTCTCAAATGGGAGCCAGCTGAAGATGGCTTGTGGACAGTGGACATATTTAAATTTTCTGAATAGCCAAGCCAATTCACAGATGGAGCATTAGCATAAAGTACTTTCTACTGGAGGCTGTGCTTGGTTTTGCTAAAAGGGCTGTGCTTTCAAAGTCCAGTGAGTCAGAGTGAAAGGGCACAAACTCCCAAAGTGAGCAGGTGGAGACAGAGAAACAAAGGGATTGAGATCAAAGAATAAAGGGAGCGACTCTTGGATAACTGGGTGGGTTTGTTTGTGTATCTCACTTGGTAGACTGAAAGAAAAAATGCCTTACACATGGTTTTGACTATTTCTATTCAATACCAAATTCAGTAAATACCGAAGTTGCACTAGAAAATATTCCTTCATTTTTAGTACTGGTTTAATATCTAACAGGAAAAAAAGATGTAAAGTTCCCATACCTGCTGCTTTCTGGAAAGAGGCAACTTTTTTTAATCATCTATATTTCAGTTAAATAAAATGCAACTTGCAAATTGCCATCTGTTGTCATTAGTATGATTTGCCAGTTACTCTCCCCATTCATTTCAATTTCTTTTTAAGGGCTGGCACTTCCAAAATTTCTTTCAATCCTGCTTCTTTGCCAAATATTGACTCCTTTAGACTCAGACTGCTTACAACATTGATTTTTTTGTGGGTGGTGAATCTTGACACAAATTTCAATGAGTTTGTACATTACAGCCACTGACAACACATGATTTTAAAAATATTAGCAACAACCAAAGGAACAACAATAATGACATTTTATCATGATGCAGTAACATGTGGGAGCCTTATATGACTCTCCTTGAATCAGGTTATGTGTATACAAGGAAACATTTCTAAAAGTGTTGTATAGAAGTGTCTTTAAAAGCTTGCACTTAGCATTTCATTATAGGCCAGCATATTTCTGTGCCATTACTTGTACCATGCATACTAGTTTTGCAGAGTTTTAATTTACACTGGGGAAAGTTTGCTTTGTTGTGGTATCAATACATTTAGAGTCTTGATACAGGAGACCACAAGCCTTTTTTTTGGAGGAGTTTTCAGTACAGATGGTCAGGTATGCCTTGGTATTTAAGGACTGTTCCGAACAATTTATTTTAAGAGTAGGAATTCTGAGAATTTTGAACAAAATATTCTGTCCTGGATTGTTTTCTTTTATATTTCTTTTGTCCTTAAAGCTGACTATTTTCATTTATAAAAACAAATCTAAATGCTGTGGAAACTGTGGAAGAGCATTTACCTGTTTATTCTTTCCTTTCCAATGTGACTTGTGGCACTGTTTTTCATTGGCAGTTGCTGCATGAGTTTTATTTCCCTGCTCTCTAGTTGGCACTGGTCTCTTTACTCAGAGAGCAAATTTACTCATGCCCATTTTGAGTAATGGAGATCAACTAGGACTAGCTTGCAATTCTAAATGCTGGAGGTTAAAAAGGAATCAGTTACAAATGCTTCTACACTTGAAACAGTAAAGGATGAAATACTAATACCTTCTTACCAGTCCACAAAACACCCCTGTCTTCAAAGCTTGCTCCTGTTCTATTTCTGAAGGTTTCTCACAGGGAGTTCAGTGCTTTTTCAAAATTTTCCTTGCATTTTTTTGATAAAAGACAACATTTTGGTCAACTTTTGGACACAGATTTTGTTCTTTCTTCCCTTATTTATCTATGTTCCACTTTCAAAATACATTTGCATTTACATTATCTGCAGCATTTTAGTAACACTACAGTAAACCCATTTGCCACAGGAAGAACTGCCTGCTGAGCTCTTCAAAGACGCAGTGGTGCATATGATACTTGCTGGTAGAGTTTTCCAGTTCTCAAAAATCACATGGTATTTGCAATGTTTCATTCTTTCAAGTTTTGTAAAGGACTAATTGTCTGCTTGCCTGATACATTTGCAAGTATTCCTGCTAGCACATCATGGTCAAGTCTCTTCAGAAAAATCAGATGCTGAAGCACTGGAAATTTCAAGAGCATCAAAAACTCATCTGCTGCTTCTCATTTTGTGCATACCACTGAGAGCAAAAATCCCAAAGAAGTACTCTACTTTCTCACATTTTCTGTATCCTCCTTCTCAAGGTCAAGACCCTGAAAGAAATTTTGGAGTTTGGTTTTACTATAGAGTGTGTATGTAATTTGACCTCCAGATCTCAACACAGTTACCTCTGCTTGTTGCGATTTTTTAAGCCTCATCAACAGTGCCATTTTCTGAATTTCAAAGTTATGTTATATTATATTATATTATATTATATTATATTATATTATATTATATTATATTATATTATATTATATTATGCCTGCCATGGCTCCTAGGTTGAAATGGTCACCTCACTCCTCTTGGGTGGGGTGTATATAGAAAGTCAGACTGTCTGAAAGCTCCAGACATTGCTACCTCTGAAGGAAGGAGATTCAGTGAAATCTCAAGGGGATCAGAGGCTGCACAGGCTGGGTGTGATCCACACCTTTGCACCTGGACTGACAGAGTTGCAGATCATCACATATAGGGATATCTACAGACATAGGATTTTTATAGTAAACTTGATAAATTTTTATTTTAAGGTTCATATAAAAGCATATCTCTGTGTATATCTGTCCATACTCAGATATATTCAATAGATGCAAATACACATGCAATCACAGACAATGCACTTGATTTGCTCTCTGGTTGTTTGCACCTGGAACTAAGAGATCTATGGAATGAAAGTTGAAGGGGCTAGGGGAAAACTTTATTCATCTCCTTTTTCAAAGTTTAAAGTATTTCTGGAGGCTGTGGAAAAGACGAGCCATCAGCCTTGCATTATACTCCATTGGGTAGGGGAGGGGACTGATGAGACTGCTTGCAAGTGAGGAATTGGCAGAAGCAGCATATCTTACAGCAGAGGATAAAAATGGCATAGAGCTGCGGGAGAGAAGAGTGATGCAGTGAAAAGGACACAAATATACATGGATGGTGATTTTGGCAGGTGTGTATGTGATCGGTTGAAGGAGAGTTAAGGTGCCCAAGGTACTAATACAGCTGTTTAGCACCACTGTCATGGTAGCCACAAACATGTCACTCTTGAGAGTTGTGGTTCTTCTTGTCTAATCCTTTATTAAATGTAAGTATGAGGGCTCAGCTTGCCCCTAAGCCTCTTTCTGCACTCAGTGGATAAGGGAACACTACCAGAGGGTGATTCATGTAATCTCCCTTGACTCACAGTTTTAAGGTGGGTTGCATTCATATTTCCTGGTATCTATTTATCCCTATTAGATATCCAAACAGCTATTGCAGTCACTTAGTGACCTGAGACAGCTGGAGTTATGTGACTGAATCCTGTCCTTAGAGCATATCTGGAAATGCAGATCTATCCATGAAGACTCACAGTTTTGGCTACAACAACTGGGATATTAATCTATGGATATTAAATTGCATTTCATCAGCTGTTATTTTTAGTCTGACACCTATTTTTCTCATTCATATTTTAATTTGCAGGAGCTGCTGTGGAGCATGAATCAATTCAAAGCACATGAACACTGAAGGAAGAGTGGAAGAAATATTTAGAATAGTTCCTCCCATATAAAGTTGTTCAATGGATCAAGGAAGGACAAATAGCTCCTGTAAAAAGGACAAGAATACTTTTGGAGTATTACAGTAGTATTATATTAAGTAACATGCTTGGGAAAAGTGTGTTTTACTTCTATTTTCAATCAATTAATTTGTTATCGTCTTTCAGTGTGTCCCACATACTCCAAAACCAGGTGATGTGAAAGCCTCACCCAGTTTTCTGCTATGAACACCTGAAGAAGGTAAAGGTAAGTTTGATCACTTTGTGCTTTGAGCTCCTGCAGTCAGTGGCCTTCAACTGTTTGCCAACATTCTCAAAGCCATCTTTAGGCAGTGATTCCTCTATATGCACAATGAAAGGAGATTATTTCCATTTAAATCAGTAGAGTCCCATAAGGACAGAGAAATTTTGGGGGGATTGAATGTATGCCATGTGATTTGTGTCTAATGCTTTGCTGTCTTTGGGATTCCAAAGCTGACAATGAGAGCTGACAGTATGCTGCTGTTTTGGGATTCACCATCAAACAAATAAAGAAATCTTAGTCTACTCCCATAGTTAAAACCACTAAGGTTTTCTCTCTATATCTCCATCTTTTCACAGAATATCTCACTTTTTTATTCCTTATCATTTCTCAGCATATCCTAGGGCTCATGTATGATTTTGCTTTTTCAGATGCATTTAAAATGTTTCCAAAACCATTAATTACAGTGATCTGAGCCTTGAAGAATATTTTCACTCAGAAACTCTCCTAAATCCTTCCTATTAGAGAATAGGAGTTTCACTTCAATGGAGATAAAGTGAAGTTTCTAGGTGGTGCCAGTGTGAAATTATTATCAAAACCCATCCTAATCCATTGTTTTCACAATGGAAATACTACTCACTTATCTTGTTCTGGCTGGTCAGTCTTGTTTTATCCCTTGTAAAAAAAATGGTGTTTCATTCAGATGGAAAATCATTCCTGATACCAAATTCCAAAGCATTGGAATTAAGCAAGTCAATCCAGAGCTTTGTATTTCATCTATAAATCCAGTTGCTTATGCTGCATGTTAGTTTCTTACATGGCATGGGTTGTAGGAGATTTTGCATCACCTAACACAAAAACATCATCTTAGCCTTGGTCTGGTATACATCGAAAGTTTGACCACATTTTAAAAATTCCACTAATCTGGGACCCAATGGAACGGGGCATATCTGATGAAAACTACTCCCAAAATTTCTTTGTGGATGGACATTTCATCACAAACCCTGCAAGGTAAGCTTTGAGGGCAATTATCCATGCTCATGGGATATCCCTGTCCCAAACCTGTTGACTGTCCCAGAGTCATGCCATGTGTTAGTGAAGGCTTTGCCCTGCAGATGTGCATGGACTGCCATGCAGTGCCCACAGCAGGTGAGAGGCATTTCTGTAGTAGGTGACATCCCACGCTTGAAGTTGCCTGAGGACAGCTGGCTTGTTTAGACTTTCTCAGGGAAATGGTATTAAATTTCAAGTGTCCTCAGCCGGCCATGACCTGGCAGACCTTCAGATGCACATTGGACATAGACTTTGCCTTCATAATTTCTTTTTACAGCTGGTATCTCCAACTGCAGTGAGCTGATATCTCCTCTCACATTGGGCATATTTAAAGGAAATTGTCTTTTACCATGTTTTTATGTTTGCCTATCTGCAACTACACAGTTTACATTTGCACAGCAAAAGACATTAAATGAGTAGATGTCATGAGTCGTAACACAGTCCATCACAATACTTTTCTCTCTGAAATTATTTGGGAATGAGACAAATACTATTTTTACACACTCCTCCAAAAAAAACTGATGCAGTGTAACTCAACAAATTTTTTACCACGCATCAGTAGGTTGGAAAGCACAAAATATTTACTTTCAATTGGACCCTGTTATTACAGTATTGGGCAAAATGGAGAAATGTGCAAATGAAATTATCTGGCTCCTTCATGATTTCTTGTTTATAGTAGACAAGGTTATTGCCTCACAGACTTCTGCTGACTAAAATACCAAAGCTGTCATGATATTTCCAGGAAAATTATTATGCAAAGATTAAAAGACCCATAAGATAAAAATATGGAGGGAAAAGCAATAAAAGCTGAAAGGAAAAAATCCATAAGGAAATAGAGGATAGAAATGAAAAGGAAGAAGGAGATACCTAAGGAGTTCTGTCTCAGGCATAACTTCACACCAGATGATTCCCATATTGTCTGCAGGGATTTCACAGCCACTGGAACATCCAAGAAGGAGCTGCTGCTGCCATCCAGAGCAGTGCAGGGGATGTCTCTGAGCCCTGGCAGTGAGAGTGTGTCTTGGTTTGAAAGACAGGCATCTGCCAAGAGAGGTTGAACCCTCCGCCAGGACAGAGAATGTGATTTCCTTTCCTCCCTCCCTCCGAATTATTCAATTTTGTAAATCAAGGGCTTTCAGGCAAAGGTATGGGAAAAAAGGAATATCAGTTCTTTACTAGTATCTATAAACAAGCAATAACAATAATAGCAACCAGAACTAGAACCAGAAACCAATAGCAGATGGCTTGTGAGCTGCTGAACCTTTGCCCGTGTGGTGTAATCACGGTTGCAGGCGGCAGGGGCGCTGTTGAGCTCCTGGCCGGGCAGGGCAGGTGCGATGACTCCCGAGCGGCTGCAGGTGGCGCTGTTGAGCTCCCGGCCGGGCAGGGCAGGCGCGATGACTCCCGAGCGGCTGCAGGTGGCGCTGTTGAGCTCCCGGCCGGGCAGGGCAGGCGCGATGACTCCCGAGCGGCTGCAGGTGGCGCTGTGGCGCAGGGTCAGGTCAGGTAGTGGCAGCCGATAATGGCGGAGAGATGAGAAAGCAGGCAGCAAAGCAGCTCGGAGCGGCGAGCAGAGCGGCAGGGGCAGGAGCTGGCTTTCTCTCCGGCCAGCTAGCGAGGATTTTCTGCAGTCACAGCAGACGCCGCGGTCTCGTGCGGCAGAGGGCAGGGGCGGGCGGCAGGGGCGGGCGGCAGGGGCAGCCAGGCTCTCCCAGCAGCCAGACTCTCCCGGCAGCGGCTGCGGGAAAACGCAGCCCAGGGAAACGTGCCCTTCCCAGTGGGGAGAAAGGTTGAATCAAAGCTCACCCAGCCAGGAGAAGAGAAAAAAAACAGGGCTCAGTTGGATTCCCTCTGGTCCCAGCCGAAAAGCAAAGAGCAGCCTCTCCTCTCAGGGTCCGAACCACCAGAGAGCGAGAGAGCCGTTTCCAAGGGCCGGGTGTTCCCTTACCCTGCCTCGCCCAAGCCCACCTTTTGTCTTTTGATTGCTCTAAACATCTAACTATTTGTTGCTTAGTAACAGGAATAGGAAGAAATTCTCCACCCCCGACAGAGTGCAAGGAGGAATTTTTTTGTCCTGCTGAGCAAAGGCTGTCACTTGACTCTTCCTACAGCCTTCTTGGCATAAGTGGGTGAAATGCAGCCTTGTGAGTTAGGAATTACACAAGCAATAGGAGACTGATAGTTCAATAAAAAGTTCTCTTTGCATGTTCAGCATCATGCAATGTTTCTTCTTGCTCAGCCATAAGACATTTGATCCAGGTAGAAAGGGCCTCAGTCTTCAGCTTCTTGTGATGATAACTTGACCATGAAATTTCCATTTGAAAGAATGATCTATCTTCATTTAATTTGAATTTGCAGAATGCTTCTAGATAAATTAGTAATAAAAATACAATATAATTTTCAGCAAATACAGACAAATTCCTCTCTAAATCACTCCACATTTAATTGCAGCAAAAAGGAAGGAGTACTTCGTGAAACATAAAGAAAGTACACCTTCTGAAGGAGTTTGCAACTTCAGATGAAAAATATCAATTTGTGCGGTGGATTTTAATGAATCTTGAACAAACATTTTTGACAATCCAAGCTGAAGGCCTTTTGCTGGAGTGAGCGATAATATAAAAGAGCAAAAATGCACTTGCTGCTCTTGTGTTTCAGCAGGTTTCCAACCTCTCCCTCAAAACCATTTTCATTCCGGCTGACTGTAGCAAGCACATAAAGGAAAATTCAGCTTGAAACAAAGTCCCTGACCTCCAGTAAGACAGGGTTACAGGCCTTCTTGTCATTTCACTCTGGGGTCTTGCACAAAAAGGTGACACAGCCTGTCTGTCTGGTAGCCTTAGGAAGGTTTCAGCAGCCATCTGCTGTTTTAAGTACTCTTATTACATCAGCAAGAAACGAGCAGAGCCTCCTAGGAGCAGCTTTTTTCATTTGGGCTATCATCAATAAATAGTATCTCCTTGTTGCTGGTAATAGCAGCACTTGTCAAGGAATATTACGATGTAGTTTGTCTTGCTATTTTTCTTTCAGAGTCAGTGGCTGGAAAAGTAACTCAACAAATGTTCCCTAATCTTTTCCCATTTGGGTGTTTCTGATTTTTGCACATGCAGAAGGTGATGGAAATGCAAACTGAATTAGGGTCTTTTGCTGTCCAGAGCCTTTCATTGAATAACAAAACATTCCTTTACTTAGGACGATACAGCATCAGTGAGATGTAACAATTTTTATCAAAAGTGAGCAACTGAACTTGCCTCATATCAGAGTCCAATTTGAAAATTTCAGTTGTAAATCTTTGTACACAGTCAGTTTGGATGCAAAAATGTGTCATCTTAGACTTGGTTAGAGCATGGTGCCAATAACACCAAGGTCACAGGTTCCATCCCAGTAAGGGCCATTCACTTAAGAGTTGGACTCAATGCTCCTTGTGGGTCCCTTCCAGCTTGGAATATTGTGTGAAATATCTTAATTCTGTGATGGAATTCACAGGCACAAATCAGCCTTACTGTTGCAGTAGCAGCTCCCTCTTCCTGTGTTGCTCACAACATTACACTCATTGACAATCATTCGTATCTGTCCTATTGCTACATGGTGGGAGGTAGAGAAGTGAAAATATATATCCAGAGGGAAATAAAAGAAAGCAGAATTTCTCTAAAGATTTCTCAGTAAGTCTGAATCCAATTCAGCTTGCTGGGCATGCTGCAGATAGAGTATGTGATTTGCAAATCTCTCAAGCAGGAGCCTATTTGTTTCTTTATTTGACTATTTTACCTGCAATTGCTTTCCCAGACTTGTCTGTACCTTGTAAATGGGGTCTATTTATCAACTCAGATCTTCCCTGGTGTGTTGGTGCACTTTTATTACCTGCTTTGCACTGCTCTTTGAAGCTTTGCCTGCAGTGCCATCATATACAAATACACCCCTTCCTCACTTGGAGCTGAACTCGAGACGCTCCACTACATCTGAAAGCAGGTATTGCCTCTGAGACTTTACATAGTTTTCAGTTTCACTAAATTACCCTGTGATTTGATTTGGTAAACTCACTGCAAATACAAGATGTGGCTTTAGGGCTCAGCAGGGAGTTCTTTGCCTATTGTGTTTTCTGCTTGGCTGTGATCTGACAGCAAATGTAATTCTATTGCTTTTATGGACTTGTACACTATTATTTCAAAACATTTTGGGGGTCACAGAGATAATCTGCTCCTCAAATTGGGGGAGGGCTTTTAGAAAAGTCTCTCTGAACTTTAGCCTTTCATATGCATATGGGCAGCAGCCAGGTATGAAGCACTTCTCTGTATTTGCCTGTACTGCTGTCAACAGAGAGGAATTACCAGGAGGTGACCCTGTTCTTCACACCAGACCATGACATTTCAGTATTTCTAGGTACTGATGCCGATTAAAGATAGAATAGGTGCTCCCTGAAAAGAGCATGAGGAGGGTGTCTTTGCCTGCTGCTGGAATCTCCTGGAGGTATCTCAAAGGGTATCTCAAATAAAAATTCCTCAACAAGCAGGGACAGAAGGAAGATGAGCTGATGTTACTGAGCACGGTAGATTTTCACAGATATGCTCTCAGCAGAAGCAGCAGACCCTGGCACAGCCTTGGAGGGTAACTCTTCTTTGAGGGCTGTCCCCAGATGTGGTTCTGCTCTGTGTGTCCATGGGACAGGGTTCAGTGCTCGACATGGATTTTTAGGATCTTGGCACTCAGCTTAGGACAAAATAAGAGCTGATGTTTAAGGATATTTTGAAAAGTTGCCAGACATCATCCTTTTTAATATGAAAATTGCTCTTCACTTCTTAAACAAATTGCCAACACCATCACCTGCTGTGGGTGTGCAGTTTCTCCTGCCCGAGTGCTCTTCTGCTCAGAGAGAGCCCAACAGTGTTCCCAGCTCTCCTTATGTTATCATGAAACTTGAATGTCATGCAGTGTTTCTCCCAAAATCCCAGTTCAACCAATCGTATGATTATGCAGTCAAATTGTGTTCACAAAATTAGCTTCTCCACCTCCAAGATGTGACTGAGAGGAGTTATGTGACATGCAATGGATTGCAGAGAACTGCTTAGTAGTATGTGCTGTGAAGGCAAAGAAGAAAGAGAAAAATAATCAAACATTCTTTACTTAGAAATTTTTTTAAGGATTGCCTCTGCTTTTGAGGAGTTTGAATCACATCTTGTAGATGGCTATCTTCTCTGGAGATATTGATCCTTCTTTTCTACTCAATCACTGTTAGCTCTCATTCTTGGTTCAAAAAATTATCTTCATGGAGTGTACAGGGATGCAAATGAGCTGCAAAGTCTGAATGAAAGCCTTTGGGCCACTCTTTTTTTCCAAGGACACTGCCATATTTGTCCTTCAGATACTGATTTTCACCTAGTGCTTCTTGAAAATTTGATTCAAGTATATGAACAATAAAGTTGCTCTTAGAAGATCATAAGAAGACAAGATGGGAAGGTAAAGTTTCAAAGCTGGGTGTTCACATGGGGAAAGATGCCTTAACACCACATACCAGGGTCTGCAGATGTTGCTGAAGCTTCTGACAGGACACTCACTCACTCTCTTTTCTTCCCACCTGTGTGTGCCCCTTTCCTACATAAAGCATTGCTGTCCCACAGCTGTTACTCTGGCATCTGCTTCCTCATGAATGACGGGAAATAGTTTTTCTTGTCTTCTACCATGATCTCTCAATGTTCAGAGTTTTTCATGTGATATTAGCTGAAGGATTTTTTAGACAGCTTTACTACAGGCCCATTTCCATTCTGTGTTCCCTTGAATCCTGTGTTGTCAGATGATTTACTTAGTTGCTTCACTAAGATGGGATGATTTTCATTTGACCGAGCACAGCTAATCCTTAAACAGCCAAATATTAATGAGAGGAGAGGTGCCCTGAGCTACATCTGGCAGTGTTATTATTCATGTACAGCCAGAAAAGTTTGCAATTTCTCCCTATGAAAATTCTGAATTTTGACCAGAGAAAAGAATCATAATTGGATGTTTTGTAGAAAAGCAATTGTGGCTCTCAGATGAAATGTGGGTTTTCCACTCTTTCTGTCTTTGTGACAAAAAAAGAGGGTGGTCAACGCTAATGCTTTTCAGGTTTTACTGAAACATGTACTTTTCAAGAATGCTTATTCTGACATCATCCCAGGCTATGCATGGAGGGATTACTATAAGATTTTCCTGTATTTGCTTTATATTTATTGGACATGTGAACTGGAGGGTTTGCATCCATTTGAACTGCCAGTGCTGTGGGCAAGTGTGGGGAGGACAAGGAGCAGCATTGTGTGGAGTGGATGCTGCAGCCACCAGGACAACCTGACAGAAGGAAGCCTTTGCATCAACCCAGGTATTTCTTTGGGGTTGGGCTCAGAGACATAAGCCTGAAAGAAGGAGCCTCATAATAACTGGAACCAAGCCTTACTTTCATAGTAGCCTAGTACATATTCTTTAATTTTGCATCTGAGGTTCTCGTATGCCTTAGGTAGGCTACAACCAAATGAAAAGGAAATTTGTTCTTTGTGTTGCCTGGCCAGACATGAATGATGAAACTGCTAAATCATGTCTGGCCTGACAGGAGAGATTTTCTGTTTTCTTAATGAGCTAATTATATTTTTTCTTCCAAGTCATTTGCATTATTACGTGACTAGATGTTCAACACTCTCTCTAACACATGGCCAGCACTGCACTGTGAGCTGGGGAAGTGGCCATATTCTCATTGTCTGTTTTAATTTGGGAAGCAGAAAAATTACAGTTTGGCAAACTAAAATTATATGCAAATGTAAATAAGCACCTCTGCACACAATGAAGATAAACAGGAGCAGAAAACATCTTGCATATCCCTTCATATATTTCAGATCAGCTTTTATTCCTAAAGACTAACTCAGACTCACCATTCATGTAAACAATATCCAGTATTTATGTAATTCCTTTTGGTAGTAGAAGACTTTTGGTAGCAAAGGCTGCCTTCTGGAGACTCGTACACATCCAGAAGAGCTTTGGTACATGCCCTGGAGAGGGTGCAAAGCAGAACTGGCTCCCCACCAGCACCCTGGATGAGGCCACCTTGGCTCAGGGAAGCAGAGAAGAGGCTCTGCTTTGATGTATACAAACTTTGAAGTGCCACTTGCCCCTTGGGTTGTTTGATCCTGATCTGTACTACTTTTAAATAAAGATGTAGTCTTGCTGCTCTTAAATCCAGGGCATCTGCAGCAGAAAATCCTGCCCAAATCTTCTCTGATTGACAAGTTCAAAACTGCATCTTCTGAGAGGAGCATGGGCTCATGGTTGCAGCTTTTCTTCCATTAGCCTGAGCAATGTTAACATTCCTATTGCTGGGCTAGTAAACCCTGGTGAGTCAGTCTGGGATATCCTCAGGGAATGACCAGGATGATTCAATGCAGGTGTTGTTACACGTATTCCAGACTCAGCCCATAGCAGGTCTGGTCTCCAAGAACTAAGTTAAATTAGAACCAGCTAAAGCCACTGATGTCAACAGTGCTAAACCATAAGAAAACACAATAAAACAATTTCAGAAAATGCTCTCCTTAGTCTTTGTGTGTGTGATGGAACCTAACCCCTACCCTCTGTTTATTTAAAAAGAAGGAATTGTACACATACTTGCCTGCAAAGAGAGTTAGGTAATTTTAAAGCAGGTTCTCCCATTAAATGGACAGATGATTCTTCTATTGCAGCAATAATTTTAATAGGATAAACACACATAAATTCTTCTTGTTCCCTGTGTAATTTCTGAGATCACTGTGAGTGACATTACACCACGGGTAATGTGTTGCCTTTCAGACACTGCAATAAATTGCCAAGGAGCCTGCAAGTTTTTCTTGGCAGACCAGTTTCAGTTATTAGATAATTCAGCAACAGAAAGCATCAGGGAATGGCAGGCTTTATTTTTTCATGCAGAGTATTTATGCTTTTTATAGTAGCTAATCCATCAGGTTCATTTCACTGTTCAGGCAGGAATGCAGGCAGCAGACTATTTCAGGAGGGCAAGCAGCAGTCCCTTAGAACAGGATCTTGTAGACTACATTTTTGCGGAGAAGCTTTTAATTATCTCCACACTTTTTCTGGACGTGTGCAAACCCCTTTAGCTTTTCATGCAGCTAATCCAAGTCCAGTGAAACCAAAAAGAAGTTCCCCATGATTTCAGTGAGCTTTGGATCGGGCTTTGTAAGTCACTGTTCATTCATAAAAAGGACCCATTGCCAAAATGAATACCAGTGGGGTGGATGGTTGCATGCTATTTTGAAGTGCTACATTTCTCCTAAACACTTCTACAATTGTTTTAAACTGTAACGAATGCCACTATTCCAGTCAGGGTTGCTGGAAGGAAGGCCTGGGCTAAAGAGGCACATGTACCAGAACTATGTACATGGACATGTTCCCTGTGAAACCAGGGCTAAGAAAACCATCCTGACATCATCTGCCCCTAACACCAAGTCAGAATGAAAGTGCCACCTACTGAATCTGTTCCTCCTACATGCATTTTTAAAAATCTTCTTTAATCCAGGAGATTTGATAACACTAATTCTTAAAGCAGCAGTGTATCAGATACGAATGGAAGTAGGACATTTTCTATAGCATCACTAATCAAAATGTCAGTCTCTGCCAAGCTCCACAGGGTGTTGTTTTACTCCTCACTGCCTGTACTGGATCGTTCCCTGCCTGACCCCTGGCTGCTGTGTGTGGTGTCATAAACTGAGAACTAGAAAGCAGATAACTCTTAACAGAAAGTATTTGTTTCAAAAGAGAACAAACTTTTAGAGCATTTTTATTTGTATGAACTTCTTGATTTACTTAAATTTTGTTCTGATAAAACATTTGAGGTGGTGCAATACCGTTAGTAGTCTTTATGCACAGATGAATGGTATTTTAGGTGTAGTTTTTTTGGCTACCAGAGGGACATTAAGCAGGAACAGGTTGTGAAAGAAAAAGAAAAATCAATAGACTATTTTTACAAGGAAACACCATAAACAGATGAACAGCTGTGGCTAGCACAGGTCTTTCCCGTGAGAACATTTTGCTACATTTCATAAACAAAGATAAAGTTTGGATGTTTTGCAAACAACGTCTCCGGATTAGGTCAGTTCGGGCTTGGCCAATTGGGCCTAGGGGGAGGTCTCGGGCTGACCAATCTGGGTGACCTCTGAAGACTCTATATATATGGAAATCAAAATAATAAAGACACCTTCTCTCTTTCCTTGTCTGAGAACCTGGGTCATTTCTCAGCTAGCGGCTCAACAGCGACAAACAGCCTCATAGAATCTGAAGAAAATCCAACAATTCACCACTCACTCCAAATACTTTACCTTTCACCCTAGATCCTATGCCTCTAACATCTGCAAATTAACACTTGAGCATTAAAAGCAGATGGGTTTTTATTGATCACCAACTACCTGGTGGTCCTGCTCTGGCTGAGACCTCACTGCCAGGGGTTGCAGACCAGCGTGGAGCAGAGGTGGATGCGGGTAGGAGAGGTCTGGCAATGCTTGCTGACATCTCATTGTTGGAAGTTTCAGTGGAAGAAGCTCTCAGTGCAACACCCCTTACACCCCCTCCATCATGTTTTCTTTCACCTTCAGTTCCTGTAAAAGCAGTACAACAAACCCTAAGGGTTTTAGCCCACTTTTCCACATATATAGATAGACACAGGGTTAGAACTTCTTTTCCGGGAGTTGATATTTTATTCTCTCTCTGTAATGTTTTGAGAATTCTTCTACATTGTCTACTAAAAACTCACCTCAGCCCCTGGAAAGATCATGAAGAAAATCCTCCTGAAAGCAGCTTATGACCCTGTGACAGTCATGAAGGTGACTGGACAAATCATGCCTGATCAACCTGACTGATTTCCATAATGAGGTGACCATCTTGGTGGAGATGGGGATGCTGTTTACCTTGACTTTCATGCCTGTCCACCACAATATCTATCCAACAAAACTGGTGAGATGGGAAGTAAATCAGGGAATGGTGAGCAGAAAACTGGCTGGACATATAGGCTCAAAGGACATGACCTGTGCTGCAAAATCTGACCAGTGAGAGGGGCTATTGCTGGGGCCAATACTTTAACATCTTTGCTAGTTTTGTGGGTGTTCGGACAGTGAACTCTCAGTATTTTGAGGACTATGTCAAACTGAGAGAAGTGGTCAATTTGCTTAAGGACAGCTTGCTGTGCAGGACATGGACAGTCTAGAGAAATGGTCAGACTGGAATCCCATGGCATTCAATACTGGGAAATGAGAAGTCTTGCACCTGGGGAGGAACAACCCCATCCACCAGTGCAGTCTGGGGACTGACTGGCTGGGCAGAAACTCTACAAAAAGGGATCTGGGTGTCCTGGTGGACAAGGGGAACATGAGCCAGCAGTGTGCCAGGCTGGGCAAGTGTTTCCAGTGGGTCAAGGGGAGTGTGTGCTCAGCACTGGGGATGCACATCCAGAGTACTGGGTTCCATTTCTGGCTTTCCAGTACAGGAAAAAATGGACATGCTGGGGTGAGCAGAGCATACAACCATCAGAAGAGATGGTACAGAGAACATGGTGCCAAACTTCTTGGTAGTGCAATGGACGAGGCTACAACAATGCACAATGGACACAAGCTGGAACTGGAGAAATTATCATCAGATACAAATGAAAAATCATTAATTGTGAGACTGCTCAAACAGGGAAGTAGACTTCAATAGCTGAGAGACATTGTTGAACCTTCATCCTCAGAGATTTTGAAGCATTGTTGAGCAATGTGCTCTTACTAGCCCACCTTTAAGTAGGGGTCACAGCAGCTGTCCTCTGGAGGTCCCTTCAAGCTTCTGTGGATCCGTGACAATGAACTGCTGAATAAATTTTGTTCAACACTGCTGCCAGTTTCCTTGTCTTCACATCTTGAAAAGCATTGGCAGCAGAAGAGGCCACGACAGCTGTCATCAGGAGAAGGAACAGCTCCCTCCAAGGGCCAGACCTGCCAAGTGACACTGGCACAAAATTCTGACAGTAGCTGAGGGGTAGCGGGAGTAAGTTAGTAGACTAGAAAAATCATGAGCAAATGCTCAGGCTCAGAAGTCATTGTAATGGAAAGAGAGACAAAAACCACAAACCTTTTCGAAGAAGTTTTTCCCTAAGTAGCTCCTAAGTTTCAGGTGAATCCACCTTTTGCATTGTACCATCATATGCTGCCATGTGGAAAGAGTGGCAGCAAAGAGACCATCAGTCCTCTATGTTCCTGTGTTACTTCTAGGAGCTGAACTGTGGACAAAGTAATCTGGGGATGTGGAAGTGTTTCTGCTTGTATTTACAGCTCTGCTATAACACAGATGCTTAAAATGTTCTGCCTGGCTAAAGACATTTTATATTCACAATTGAAAGGAAACACTTCACTATTACATCTTTTACTGACTTGCCCCAAGAAAGATATAAATTGCTTGAAGATATAAGTAGCATTTCCCTGGTGATTCCTCTGGATCACAGAGAAGTCCTGGTACCGACTTGGTGTCCTAGCTTCCTTCCCTCCTTCTGTCCCATACCACTCTGAGTCAACACTGCAGACATAAGGAAAATTACCTGAGAAGCAACAGCCTTAAAAAGGAAAAGCATTGAAAAGTTAGCTTTCCAAGAAGTGTTTCTTTCAAAATGTTGGTTCAAAATGAGGTACAGTGGTCTGAACTGTAGACAAAAAGAAAGGAAATCATCTTAGGGATGGGAAGATGCTCTGCCTCAGCAAATGTGCCTACTTTGTTTTTTCTCAAAATACGTCAGCAATGATTGCAAAAGAATCTGAGGAGTGAATGCAAACATTACAAAAGGGCATATGGAAGTTGGGAACTGAAACCATATACATGCCTATAAAGCTGGCTTGAGACAGCAGTTTATATTCTTTTCAGTGCTCTGGAAGGGACATGCAGTGCCTTCACCTCTAATTATGCAGCATGTTTTTGAGTGAGATGTCTCCTTCCTTCAGCTGCAGTTGTTAAAAGCATTTAAGCACATGCTAGACTCTACAAGTGTGAATAATACTCTAACAATAACACTTAACAAAGGAACTAATGACTTAATCTCCTTAAGACTCCTATTAGTTCTTAGGGCACTTATTTTCTACTGTGGGAAGTACCGTGACAAGCAAGATTATGACACAGTGGGCAAAACTCCCTGGCATAGAGTATAGGATATGGAAAAACTTCTAAGGAAAGCCTCTGTCATACTACATCAATTATCTGAGCTTGTAATGTTGAGGCTCAGTTTTACTTTCATGTCACTGACACACAGCTTATAGATATGTGCCTTTGTAGAAAAGATGTGACAATAAATGTCATTTCAGGAAACTCTGCGCAATATTCTTTCATCTAATTGGAAACATGAAAGGAAAATGATAGGAACATCACTTCACCCAGGAAGGTGCTCAGCTCAGAACAGGAGATTTGTCTTGATCATGGGGTTGAAAAGAAGAAGCTGTCAGGCTCCTGACATGCCTGGTACTCCTCTCTGGTCAAAATAAACTGCTGATTCTAATGACTGTCCTTTCAGAGATGGACTATTTTAAGACAATGGAGTTACACCAGAAGGAGGGATCACTGGAATGACAGCATGCAGTGAAGCGAGGCAAGCCAGAATGGGGTTCGAATCATCTGTGAAGGCATTCCTTTCATGCTCATGCTTTAGCACTGGACTTCACATTAAATCTTGTGAAACCTGGCGATGGGGAAAAAGAGAGCTGACAGCCAGAGGCTCAACAGTTGCATTTGTGCTGCTGAGGGGAGGATGCCCTGTGGCATGATCTGGAGCAGATTCAGCCTTGCTATAGAGCAGTATGTGCTTTATTTTTCTGTCTGCTACTGAGTTTCTGCTTAAATGCTTTACTGAACTGGATTTTTAAATGTAAAGCTGTATCCTGTCTGTGGGGAGCCCATGGTGAAATGCTGGGTGTTTCACTGGCAGGGAATTGCACCCTGTTTTGTCTCCTGCTTATTAGTGAGCAGCACTTGATTCAGTGCAAGATCCTCCAAATCATTGCAAGTTTGTCCCATTTTAGGTTCAAAGTGCCCATGTAGTTCATCTCGAGCATGAAGGAGCCCTGAAATTCCTTCCTTGAGTGCATTTCTAAAGGAAATGTGGGTTTGCCCACACCCTCACAGAGCATTTCTGGAACAGTGAGTAAGCATTTGCCAGTTTTGTCTCATTTCCCTCAGTCATTCTTCATTGCCTAGGACATGTCCCACAATTCAGTACAACTGCTTTCTACCATTGTAGTGTTCATTAGGATTTATTTTTGTTCCTGAGTACACTGTCACAGCTATTAATGAAATGGGGTAAGTAATATATGAGACTAAACAATAATAAATGTGATCTACCTCTTGACATGTACAACAGTATAACTAGAACAATGATATTTCTTTGTGCATAGGGTTCACTTTTTCAAAGAGGATTTCACCAGGTTAAAAGACAAATGATAGTTAGGCCACATAACATCACAGGAATCAGCAGACAGAGCTGCTGTGAGTTTGGCTTTGCTGGTTTCTTTATGGCTCCTTCCCAAACCATATAGCTCCTTCCCATACAACACTGGTACTTGAGGAGTAAGGTGCAGATTATCTCCTATCTGAAATGCATGAAGGAGTGAGAATTGCAGGTTTTTTTGCACTCCTGGTGATACATAATGCATTATAAATACAAATATATAGTATGATCTGGTCTTCGAGAAAAGGTGCTGCCTTTTCAGTGGTCCCACAACCACTAAAGCTCCTCAGAGTTATCTCAATCAGTCAAACCTTCATCAGCTCGTAAGAGCTATGATTTCCCAAGTGGGATTATCCCACGTTTGCAGGGTCCTTCCCCCTGATGAACATTCACTCTACACAATTATAGCAAGCTCCTAGAAACTAGTCCCTGGCTCTGAAGTTAAGGTACAATGCCTGTGTGTTCTAGAGACATAAAAATAAATTTATTTATAGTATAGATTTATAATAATAATATGAAATATATACATATATATAATCATATATTATATACGTTTCTCCTCTTTAACAAAAACAAACTGCAATTAGATCTTGCTTCAGTAAATATAAAATAAACACAGAAAGCATTTGCATGAAAAGGAGAACTGCAGACAATATCTAAAATCTCTTACCTCCCTTTCAAGAAAATTACAAGGGTAAAAGCAACACAGTCCAAAATGAAGGAGCAAGACCATGGAAACATTCACTTGATTTATAAACAGACAAGTATTCCTTTGAACAAGCCATATTTCCTTTCTGTATCAATGCTTATAGAATTGTTTTTGTTGGAAAAGACCTTTAAGATCATTGAGCCCAACCATTAACCCAGTACTGCCAAGTCCACCACTAAACCCTGTCCCTAAGCACCACACCTACATGCCTTTTAAATACCTTTTTAAATACCCGAGGGTGTTTAACCCGAGGCTCAACCATCTCCGTGGGCAGCCTGTTTGCATGCTTGACAAGCCCTTCAGTGAAGAAATTTTTCCCAATATTCAATCTAAACCTACCCTGCAGACTAATTTAAAGCTTAAAACATAAGTTTTTAAGCCTTGCTTGGTCTTTTTTAATGAACTGGTATGAAACCTGACACTTCCTCTCTGAAAAACATGGAAAAAATTGGGATTTCAGCTTTAAAGATGCTGTCCAATGAACATCAGTGTGAAATGCGCAGGATTTAACAAGCAAGTGGGCAAGCCTCCAGTTTGGCCTGAGCAGAGCTGTGGCAGTTCCCATCCACTGAGAGCCTTGGACCCTTCAGGCTTCTGGGATGGTGCCTTCTGGCAGTGGTGTCCATGTCCTCAGCTGGTTGTTCTGCCATCTTGATTGCCAAATTTTCTATTCTGGACATTTTAATTGATGTTATAATCCCTAGATTTCTTGCTATTGTCCTATTTTTGCAGTGTTCCTATTGCCTTGATTGTTCTGCCTGACCATCATTCTTCTGCTGCCTTGCACATCAGCTTCCCCTTGCCAGTCAGAAATGCAGGAAGTCACAGACAGCCACAGTGATGGAAACCTCTGCCCCAAATATGGATCATTTGGAAAGCCAAATAGGGTGTGTGGATCTGTTTCAGGTCTAGATGTGGCTGCAGCAATGTGAAGGGGGGGTGCACAGGCCCTGTCATGCACCCAGACAGCACTGGACTGTCCTGAGATGGGTCAGTGCTACCTTTGCCTTCTCCCTCCTCTCCACTAATTCACCCCCTGCAACACAGCAGTTCTCTTGGTACCTCTTATTAAAAAAACTGGTAATGGGAGCTGCCAGGTATGCAGGAATAGGGGGCCTCTGTGTCTGTTCTTTATAATTCAACAGTGTTGTAGCACATAAATGCCCAGGTCCTCCTTGCAAAGGAGACCCTCTGAGTCCAAAACACTGACTGACTCCTCAGACTGACCTAGGGCATCATCTGGTTACCAGAGTTGATTACGAGGGTGACATCCTCCTTTACCTCATATGTACACACAGATCTGCGTCTATCTTACATGTTTATATTTTTCTCTGCTTAGTATGACTTTGCAGTCCCTTGTAAAATGTCTATTAAAAAAAGTCTGTGTGATTGGTTCAGTAACATTCTTCAGATGGTTTCACTCCAGCATGATATTTTTCATAATATACATAATCAACAGACGTGTTTCATTTACATACAGAGCCTCAATTCAACAGTGATCTTTATGTGGGGAAACCTTTTCTGGCTATTAGTTTTCTGTAGCTCTAGCATCTGCAGTTGCTATTTGTGTCACAGTTGACTTTTCAGACTTTAATTTCAGAAATATTTCCATGTGAAAATTGTGTCTGGATGAAAGAAGGATCAGACCAGTTGTCTGAGACATTTTCTTTCTAACTTATGTTGGCATGACTGGAACCTTGTGGTTCTGGGCCATGTCACTGCTGCCTGTGGACAGATGTAGGAGGAGCTGGATCTATTTGGTAGGTGCAATCCAGAGCCAGTAGATCCACAGACTGAATATTCTGGACTCACAGTGAGTGGTCTTCAGATAGCACGGTATTGTATTTCCATTTGGGATTTCAAAGTTCTTCTTAGCTGTCACATTTGGGAACATAATCCCAAATAAGAGTAGGAATGATCCATTACTGGAAAAGTTGGCTTTGGAAAAGCCAACTGGAAAAGCTGATATGCAGGCAATTTCACTGGCCTTGACCTTTTCTAAAATGCATGGCAAAACTTTCACTTCCCTCCCACCAGCCGTTTCTGGCTGGTTTTGTTTATTTGCTTTTGTAGACTAGGAACTATCTGGGGCAATGTCTGCTGTGTTTGGTCCTTGCCTGTCAAGGCACACAAGTCGTTGTGAGTCAAATGGCATCTTCATTTGCATTCAAGCTTTGCTGTGCTCTCAGCAGCTTTGCTGGGTGGAAATGGAAGTACTATTTAACTCCAGAGACTACAGATCTGTGTGAATGTTTGAATATCTTATAAGTCTGTCAATTTTGTCCAGTAATAAGTGCCTTGAACATAAAAATTTAGGAGAGAAATTAAAGAACATAGTAATATATAGAGGGTGCCACTGATGCAGGCAGACAGTGAGTGTTTGGATCTTGTGAGTTTGGATCTTGTGTGATCTACACCCACTTCCCTAAGGGAGATAGGCTAAAGTGTCTGTATTTTCAAGGGAAATTAATGGCAAGTTTTCTAAGGCACTCAAGGAAGCAAGGTGGATGAATCCAAACTAACTAGAATGGGGTTGGGGTGTTAATACAAGAACTTTCATAAGGAAAATATCTGCAAAACGTGAAACTCCACAGGAGCCACTCCAGAGAGATGAGCTTACTGTAACTGCTCACAGAGAGGCAGGGGTATGCCTTGCAGCAACCAGCACATTTGCTCTTCTGTTTGCTGCCTTCTGCACTTGACAGACAGGCAGTTGAGGAAGACAGCTCTCATCCAAGTGCTGGGTCATTTGTCCCCCTGTTTCTGTGAAACTCAAATTCTTCAGACACAAATCTCTTTCTGCTGTAAATGACAGGGAGCCCAGGTTACAGTGGTAGTTCAAGGGAGGAATATCTCACATCTCATAGGGGGAAACACAGACATATTTCCATGTTGTGGGGAGCTTCCTCTGTGCCTGGTAATCCTCTAGCTCAGAATTTACTTCCTTGCTTTATCCATAAAATGTGGGTTATTCCAGGCCCCCCCAATCTAGCCTGAATTCATGCCCAGCCATGCTGCATAACTTCAGAAACCGTGCCCATTCTTTTCACTATTTTCACAGCTTGTATATTAAATATACTGCATCTCCCTAGAAAATTTGTTTTTCTTATACATCAGTATGTAGGCATTTCCCTTATCAGTTTTATCTTTTTCTTTCATATCTTATTTTACTGCAGGCTGAGATTCTTTAGATCATACAGGTTTGCAGTGACCACTCTGGAGGTGCAACAGCACTGGAGCAGCAAGCAGAAATGAAGGATACCAGCAGCCTCTCTAAGCTACTCTTTGGCAGCCCCCATTGAAATCACAGAGGGTGCAGATAGTTCCTGTCACCAGCATTGCTGTCAGCATTTCTGTCCTTATGCAGAGCATGGAAGAGTTCCCTGTGACAGCAGTGAGTGCAGAGTAAAGCACAGGGGATAATTTCTATGCATGTCTCTTTGCCTTTGTTTATGAGCACCTGTCTGATGTAGCATCCTGGGATGAAATCCCACAACATCCGCTCTGCCTGTTACTGATGTCTTTAGAGCAGCTGCCTGTTTGGCCAGTCACTTTCTACCTCTGCTGGAAAGTGGGGTGTGTGGAGGAAGGGAGTTAACACTGGGTAGGGGGGGGAGGTTGTCCCAGTGGCAAGATGATGTGTTTCCAGCCCCCTAGCAACTCACACTTTCAGGAGAGAGGAATGTGGCTGCCTTTCAGTGCATCCCAGCCATTTGCAGTCGGTGCATCAGCCACTTGGAGTAGTGCTCATTCAGTTGTGCTGTGACTGGGGGGGCGGTGAGAAGCAGAGTTAAAATAGTGGGTACTCAGTCTTGAAAAACAGGCTCAGCTATAATCAAGCAGTTTCAGAAGCCAGTTAGGTGGGAGACACTCATAAGACTTGGAAAAGGGTATGCAGGGATCTGCCTGTGCCTGAGCAGTTGCATGCTGAGGTGCCACAGGAACTGCAGGAATATGCAGGTCTTCATCCTTGGGGGAAGAAGATCCCTCTGCATTGAACTAGCAGTTTGGGGTGTTACTAGCAGCTGGACTGCAGATGCACACTTGCCATGGATACAACAGTATGAAGAAATTAAAACATGGATGGACAACAAGTGATATGAGTTCCTAACAAATATGAGAGTGGGTGATATGTGTTATAGTCATATGAAGGAAGACAAGCCTTCCAGTCATAGGGCTCAAGCTTTAAAATACTTTGGACCTGCTATGTCAGTAATTATTTGGCACCTATCAGAGATAAATGACAGCTGGTCCTGGCCCTCTTTCACTAGCTCGTTCTTAGTCTGATACCCTGACTTTATCTTCCAGAGTATAATGAGCTCAACTGATTGTAATATTATGATAAGTGATTCCGCAAATAACTGCCTTGTCTTTGATGAGACTTGAGACAGTGTGGGATACCCTGACCAGGGCCCCCTGAAGCTGATGGGGACAAGAATACTGTCCTGGAACCACCTTTCCGGCATGGACAAGTAAGGACTGCTCTCCCTTCAGCAGGAAGGTAGCAAGAGCCTTGCATCATGCACAGAAAAAATGGATTGGTTTTATTGTTCCCAACACAAACATTCCTTTGAAAGTGCTCCTGCACATTCACAGCATGGCAAAGCTGCAAGTGAAGCAAGTGCTAAATCAAATTCATTACTTTTCTCACACAGCCATGAGAAAAGGCACAGTTATACTGAAAAAAGCAACACCATCAGCCCCTGCAGATGTGAAAGGCTGATTTACACCCCCTCTCACACTTATGTGGCCTCAGCAACAGCATGGGAGTCGCATAAGCAGTATTTGGCCAGTCCTTGGTAGTTTATTAGTTATGGACAAAATTTGTAGTAATTCTTTAACAATTTATCAAGAGAATTATGGTAAGAAGGACAAGAGCAGGAGTCAAGGTGCATTTAAAAAGAAAAGGATGTGTTACTGGCTTCTCTAATGACAGGTTAGTGGAAAAATTGCCTCTGTCTATGGAGACTTTGCATTTACCAGATGTTTGATATTTGAGACTCCTTCAGGTGGCTTTTGAAGAGGTGAATTAGACATGATAAGTTTCAGAGTTAATAATTTCTGTTACATATTTGAAACATGACCTGGTATTTGCAGAATAATTAATGATGTTATGACTCTAGCACAGTGGCTTTAAAGAGTCTTCAGCAATGTTTATCACTTGAATTGGTTAGAAAAGATAATCTTATGTGTCCCCATAAAACAAATGCTTTGGCTGTGCTTTTCATAATCCATTCATAAACTCTCTCTGTTTTAGAATATCTTTGCAAGAAATCTGCCAGGGTGAAGCTGAAAAGAACTCTTCAAGAAATAGGAATTTGAAACATTTCAACAGATCTAAGATGAACTTATTTTACTGTCCATTGCAGGTGAACAAACACCCTATTGGCACCTCTTACCCAAAGTGTGAAATTCATGGTAATAAATCTCAGATTGTGTCCAACAGCAATGCAATATTTCCATGAGGCTGCTCTACCCATAGTAAATAGGTAACTATGGAGACTGATGAACATTTAGGTGTAATCAAGGATAAAAGAGTGAGGAAATCAAAGTTTTCTCATTTGCATGCTTAGGTTATGCTTATATGTGCTGATTTTTAACAGCTGTCTGCATCAGTTGAATTGTTCACCCAAGCCAGGTCTAAAATCTGCAAATCCCACCTCAGGGAATTTTCAGGGAAAGAAATTAAAGTCACTGTAATGCTAAAAGCTCCACTAACCTGATCCAGAGGGAGACCTTAGAAGGAAGAAACTCTTCTTGAATACATATATATTTCATACTCATTTCATTATTCTCCAGTCTCTATGGGAAAGGAAAAATATATAGCTTGCAAGCTTAACACCTGCTGCAGCACTGCTGAGCAAAATGCAGAGGCTGAGGAGAACAGCACGAGGGGGCTTTCATCACTTGCTGCTGCTGGCCCTCCTTGCTCAGAGGCCTGAGCTGGGGAGGTTGTCAGGGGTATATTTACTTTTGTATTCCTGAGTTGTTTCACATTCAGTGGGAGCTCTGAACATGTGCTGTATCCACAGAGCCCCTCTGACATTGATGGGGTAAATGTACAGAGATCAGCCTCACTAACAGTCCGTTTTGTGCTGCTGTCATTAATTGAGAACAAAAGCTCAAACAGAGAGATCCTAAGCTGTCCAGAATGATCACAGCAGCTCAAAACTAAACAGGTGAATCTTGCAGCATCCAAAAAGTCACCCGCTGAGCAACACGGAGGCACAGGGTTGCAGCAGGTTGCTGTGAGTTGTGTGGGAAGTGGGGAGGTATGGCATGCTCACCCCATGGGTTTGTGCTGGTGGGTGCTCCAGTCAGGTCTCTGTGTGCTTCTGGGGATAAATAGATAGCCATGCTTACCCCTGAGAATTAATCTGAAAGGGATTCAAAGGGAACAGATCTTAACAATAGTCCTGAAAGGGGGAAGAGATGTCCCACTGTAGAGTGGTGGGGTCCTACAAACCAGTGGGATGTGTGAATATGCCTAATCTTTTATCTGGAGCTCACTATAACCTTTTCCTTCAGCTTTGACCCCTGCACCTTCAGGTGAACACACATATGAAGGCAGCATGTAACTGGTATGGACTACCTCACTCCAGGTAGGGATTTTTCCTGTAGAAATTGTGCCTCTGAAATTCTGTGTCTTATCCTACATCTCAGTGAGCTGCATACTTGCAGCAGGTTAGTGAAATGTGCTTCATTGGAAATTACTCTGGTAACACTAAAGTGTACTTAACAGATATTTTTTTGGAAGCTCTCCCCTCTAGACACACAAGTCTGAGGTAGTATTCTAGCTCTGGTTTTCTCCCTCCTTTACAGCTGATGAGGAGAAACTGGAGCATGTAGGGATGACTCATTGCTCTACAGAGCATATTGACCTGGGACGAGCCAATTTCCATTTCTCACTGCTGACATTTGAGTCAGCAAATGCAAGAATTTCAGTTGCAGGCAGGCACACTCAATCAGAAGATTCCCATCCTTTGGACCTGCTCAGGTCTCATTTCTAAGGCTGTGTTTAACCTGTCTGCAGCCTCAGGCTGTTTCCATGTTCATTGATGCAGTAGGAGAAGATGAGAAGGCAAGTCACAAGGTATAGTCTATCATTTTCTACCTGAAATTCTCCTCATTATCAAGGTCTGCTCCTCAGCCAGAAAAATTGTTAACCAAATCCTTTCCACTTGCATAATTTAACACTCAAATTCTCACTCCAGAGTTTTTGCAGCTGGTATTTTTCATTAATAACACATATACAGCCTCAGCATCATTAGGGTGGCATCTAGCTTGAGGTCATCCCAAATTCTTACTTTCACGAAACAGCTCTTCTTGTTGGAAGCTCATTCTGCCTACCTGTGTGCCTCTGGTATTTAATTTTTAATGGCTTCAACTATTCTTTCCTTAAGTAGTACAGGCACAAGGATTAGTTTTGGACCCTAGCTTCCATAATTTCTTTTATTTGTATCTCAATAGATAAATGTTATTTCTATACGTATGTGCACTATATATACACAGACATATATCTATTAGAACTTCAGTATGTGTATATAAATATAATTTTCAGCTGAATGTTCACAAGTCCAGTCAGCCTGATAGGATTCATCCCAGATACTGAAAGACCTAATGAATGTTATGTCAGGACTGCTCTCAGTCATCTACCAAAGGTCTTTGGAGTCTGGGAAGGTTCCCTGCTGACTGGAAGTTAGCCAGTATTATTCGAATTTTAACAAAAAAGTGTGAGGGAAGACTTAGGGAACTACAGACCTACTAGTCTAACCTCAGTTCCAGGAAAAATATATGGAGAAGATCATATTGGTGCTACTGAAAGAACAATGCAATGATCAGGCACAATCAACATGGTTTCACAAAGGGAAGGTTGTTTTACTGATTTGATAACTGCATTAAGGTCACCCACCTAGCAGACAAAGGGAAGGCAATGTATGTAGCTTTTCTGGATTTCTATAAGGCTTTTGATAGTGTCCCTTACAGCACCCTTTTGGACAAGTTGTCCAGCTGAGGGCTGAGTGGATTCACAGTGTGCTGGGTGAATGGCAGGGCTCAAATGGTTGTAGTGAATGGGGCTTCATCTGACTGGTGGCACTCACCAGTGCTGCTCCCCAGGGTTTAACTTTAGGGCCAGTTCTGTTCAATGTATTTATCAATGATCTGGATGCGGGAGTTGAATGCACCATTAGTGACTGTTTGATGATACCAAACCGGGGGGTGTTATTTACTGTCTTGAGGGGCAAGACATGGCTCAAAGCTGCATCAGGGATGCTCAAACTTGACATTAGGAAGCATTTCTTTACCAAGAGTGTGGTCAAACACTGGAACAAGGATCTTACTGTGGTGGTTGATGCCCCAAGCTTGTCAGTGTTTAAGATACATTTGGATAATGCCCTTAATAACTTAATAACCTTTAGCTTTTGGTCAGCCCTGAAGTGGACAGGCAGTTGGATTAGAGAATGGATTGTTGCAGATTCCTATCACTGACTATTCTATTTTCTATTCCATTCCATTCCATTCCATTCCATTCCATTTTTGGAGGGATTATAATGTTTGGAAAACCTCTGCCCTGCAGAGCATGACCTTGATAACAAACACACATAAATTTGACCTGAGGCTTGACTACACTATGTTTTATTTACCTGCTCTCCCAGACAGCAAAGATTTTATGAACAGAGCATTTAGTCATGCAGCTGCCTCTCCTGTGTCAGCTGGGGTGTGAAGCTTGATTGAGAAAGTAACTGTGCTTCCACTGCAGGGATATCTGCTGAGTGACTGCTCTGATGTCTTTATTTCTCCTTTTAGATCTGTATTGCTGAGGTTTTTCCCCTTATCTTTATAAATTACTGGTGTGATTCTCCACTCTCAAAATTTAGTTCTCAACAGAGGCCAAGTGAGATACCATCAAGCCCATCACCACTTGCAGTGATGAGGCCATTTGCTTGTAGAGGGTTTGAAGAGCAGCCTGGTTGCTCACTGCCCGGACAGCCACTGCTGTGACACTAGAAGGTACCCTGGAGTGTTGGAAACCACTCACACCATCCCTCTTTCTATAGCTAATTTATCTAATGGATCCAAGATGAGGTCTGAAGTCTTAAGGACCATTAACTTCTTCACACTGTTGCCTGCTCCTCACCCTCTCACAGGCATGCACATGCCAGCATTTATATCCAGACCCACCAGTTTCCTGAGGATGCAGCTGTGCCAGTTCTGTCCACCTTTAATTAATTGCTGTACAGAAGACATTAAGATGTGAATAAGAGCATAAAATTCCTCTGAAAGCTTTACTGTCTGCCCAAAACAGCAAAGAGGCAAATTAAACTCATTTTCAGAAGGATTTCTTTAATCTCTTGTCCCCAGGTCTAGGAGAGTTCAAGCTAACTTTCTAGGAAAAGTGTTTGCTGCAGTAGGCCTAATGGGGAGCAATTTCCATCAATGAAAGAGTAAACCAAATTGGGTGAATCTGAAGGAATTTAATTTTGTGGTTATGCCTTCATCAAACTTTTTCCAGTGGATGAATAAGTTTTCTCTCATAACTGTGGACTCCAATAAGGATGTCCTACATGCCATCTACATTTGAGGCTGCCTTTATTATTTCTCAGCATAATTTGTGTTTCTTCTGTCCCCATTTGTTTCCAGGCTAGCAGTGCATTGATGTTTCTAGGAGATCCAGCACACCCTCTTCCTTTCCTCTCCTTTATTTTTCAGATTTTATTTTGATCCCTTGTCTCTTAATATTTTTGTTCCCAACTTACAAGTTGGAAAACCTCTCACTTTTACACATATTTTCTCCTCACAAACTGTTTAAAACAGGAAAAACCCCATGGGATTCCTTGGTGTTTGCTGTCATGTAAGTCTGTTATAGATAGGGAAAGGTAAATGCTATGAATTAGTCTTGTGTGCTCTGTGATAATTTTTTTTTTTTAATTATGAATTTATGTTCTAGCAGGCAACATACTCTTTTGGTTTTCATCTAGTCTTTTACCTTAGACTTGTAAGTTGAGTGCAACATACTCAAAATTCTATCCAGATTGCATGAGAGGGAGAAGTCATTACAAAAAGTAATTTTTACAGACAGCCTCCTCTGGGAATGTGTTTCACACACCTCTCCTGGGGGCAGTTAAAAAAAGCCACAGAAAAACTGCAGTATGAAGCTTCGTAGTGAAAACTTTGCTGCCCTTTGTTTAGAGGAATTAAAGGTAGATATTTGAAATGATGCTTCTCTGATCTGCAGACACCAACATGGCCCTTCACTCCTCCTGTGTTTACCTCCCATGCACCCCTCACAGCCACCTTGCTCCAGCAGCAATGGACGTGTCCATGTGGAGGGGCTGGAAGCAGGAGGAGGAGGACTTAAGAGTGCATGGTAAAGCAGGTAGGAGCGTGTTGACAGCAAGGCTAAGGCGAAGGAGACAGTAAAATGAAACAGGAATTGGATGGGGAACCCAGGTGGAGCTCTCTTACCCTCTGCTTGCCAAGCGCTGTCATAAAATACAAAATAAAGAGGAACCTCTCTGTTTGCTCTCATAGGCATTGCAGAAAGAGCCATTCAGCTGATTAAATATGGATCTGCTGCATGTTCCCAGACGGTGACAAGTCTCATCTACAGTTTCATGAGTGCAATGTGAAATGGAGGGGATGCCCACCTGCAGACCCGGGGGCACAAACAGCTACATGGGGAAGTAGCTTTCAAGGTCACCTCTCTGCGGTGCTATTGGAGGGCTGTGTAATTATGACCACCAACTAACTACTGCTCCCACGTTAGGAGCAGCTCAAGCACCCAGTGCCTCACTGCTCACACCTCCTGCAGGAGAGGACACATGCGATGCTGTGCTGGGAAGGGGAGGAAACAGGCAAGTTAAGGCCAAAGGCAACTTTGACAAAAATAGGGTATGACAGAGCCCCTTCCCCCACTATGACTCAACTCCTCGGACATTTGCAAAACACCCACCCAACCTTGGATGGGCTGCTAAGGAGCACAGGGGACATGGGGACATGTGGCTGCCAGGGACCCCATGGGTGCTGCAACAGCTTGTGCCTCTCCTGGGTGAGCAACCAGCACCCAGTGCAGGCATGCTTCTGAAAAGTCATCCTTGCAGAGCTCTGGAGCTTTGATCTGAATAAAAAGATGCTCTCAGGACTGCTGTGACTTGAATTATGAGGAAAAAGGAAATTTCTCTGGGACATCATAATGATGAATTTGGCAAGTGCTGCATGAAACAACGTCACTGCAGCTTGGACAAATAGCCTGTCACTATGAAGTGCAAGAGCAGCTGGGGTGACGCAGTGGAAGTGAAGTGCAATATTTCCCTTCAACACTGCATCAAGCTGAGCTTCCATGCACAGGCTCTGCTCTACTCAGTGCTGTGTTTAGTTAAAAGCTGCTCCAAAGTTGCTAGGGAGGAGAGGAGCTGCCAAGGACCCATTCACTCTGCACCAGCTCTTGCAGATCAGCTTGAGTAATAACCACTTTTTGATCTCTGCCCCAGCTGAGCCCTATTTAGCTCCCATGACCTCTTCTCTCTGCTGCATACACACTTTGCCTTGAGCTGTGGCCAGAAGAGACCTCAGTCCAAAGACCAAATTCAAGCAGCAAGTGCCCTTTTGCACATTTCATGCTGATGAGCGAGTTGTTTTCCCAGTGGAGTTTGTAGTGTTTAGAGGAATGACAAAAGCTCTCCTGGCAAACGGCCATGAAGAAGATTCCTGTGTCTCTCCAAGGCCATCTCCTGGCATGGCTCTGTCAGCTGAATGGGCAATTTCTTTAATCCTCAGGCTGACATAATTCTAAGGGCAAAACTCCTTCAATGTGTGTTCTAGGTGTCCTTGTGCCACTGTGCCTGGTCTGTGTCTGTCACAAGCTCTTACCTGCTAGTCACCTGGCAAAAAGAATTGGAAAAAACAAATTTGTGCAGGAAATCACTCTGTGAAGGAAGCCTGAGCTGGAGCAAATAAAGAGCCAGGATCACAAGAAATAAGTTATTCTGTGGCTAAGTCAGTGGCTGCTAAACTGTATGGATCAGAGGAGGCAGAAATGCAACTGCAGCAGTGAGAGGAACAAGGCAAAAGGTGTCTGGGGATGTGTGCTTGTTTAAGATTAGTCCACGGATTATGTTTTGTGTCTAAAACTAGCAATTATAGACTGGCTCACCACAGAGGAAAGAGCTTAAAAGTGTAGCAAATTTGGGATTTTAAAATAGGACATAATTTAGTTTGAAGATTTGCTAAGCTTTATATCATATCAGAGCAAGATTTAACTCTTTTCGGCCATACAGCTAGTTGAAGGAACATCCTCTGTCTTCACTAAGGGCTTTCACAGGATAATTTTTTTCACCAGTTTGCTAAATATCCTGTGCAAACAAGGGCATTTTGACATTTGTTCCCTCTTCTAGCCACTGATTTTTAAATGTAACACCTACATTTCTGATCTTCCCATATCCCTACAATTTTATGTGTTCTGGATTCCCTCTCCTACAAAATAGTACTAAACTGTTCCAAAGAGTTCCACAATTCAGTTAAATGTTGCACTGAAAAGCATTTTCATTTTTTTGTTTAAAACTTACTGCCCAGTAATCATATTAGATGTTCACAGTCCTTGTATTGTGAGGAAAATCAATTGTTTTTCCCTATTACTTTTCCCTGTCACTGTAACACCAGTTCTTGTCTATGCAGAGTCCCATGTCTAATCTCTTTTCTGCATGCTGAAGAATCTAAAACGATATTTTTCTGCTCTCAGAAGAAGCTTTTCCATATACCTTATCTCTGTAGTTTTCAAATTTATCATATTTTTAAGCTGGGATGACTGACACCACAAGCATTATTGGAGCTGCATTTATATGCTTTTATAAGGTGGTATAATCACATTTCCCATTTCCTTCTTTCTTCCTGAGATGCAGAAAAGGCTGAACACTGCATCCTGAACACTCATCCACTGCTTTTCTACCTGCACTACCTAGACTAATAAAATATATTAAATCCAAATATACCAATATTTTGTACTCTACTGCAACAGTCAAACTGCTGACCACATCTCATAGTTTACTTGTCTTTCTCTGAGCACTGACATTTCCAGACAACTAGTCACATTGATATCAAGAGCTCTTCTCTGGGTGATAAGGGGCAATTCAGAGGCTGTGGATGGGGATGTTGCAGTCAGGATAATTTTCTCCTTGAGTTTGACTATGCTTTTATTTGCACTCAATTTCACCTGCAAGCTTATTGCCCACTTATTTAGTGTTCTGATAACAATTTTTGCAGACAGCTTGAGATTAGACTACATTGATTTATTTTGTATTATCTTCAGGCTGGGTAGCACACATTGGTTCTGCTTTTCTATCAGTACATTGAACTGAGTGTGTCACTCTCATACAAAAATGGCCTCTGTAGGTACATACAGAATACATTGGATGGTCCTGGTATAGAGCCTCATGCACCCTGCCAGCAACCTGGTTTTTAATAGCTAATCTTCGGTTTCTTGCTATTAATCATATATTAGCCTGACAAAGAACTTCCCTTCTACCCATGGTAGCACAATTTCTTTTAGAACTGATGATAGGAACTTTTGTGCTGAATATCAACTGGACCACATTTCACAATGTGTGCCTGCCAGTACTCACACATTTGAAATCTGGGCTCTGAAAACATTGCCTGTAATCTTGTAATCTCCTCCTATGCAACAGAAGGGTTGAATGTGAGAGGGGCAGTTACCCTCTCCGTGATGCACCTGGGAAATGAGGATAATTGACGCAGCTGCCACCACATTAGAGCCTTATGGGTTGTGGGTTGCAAGGCATTTGCACTGTGTGGGGAGTGGCAGGTTGGCTCAAGTGATGGGAAGTTTCAGCACAGCCAAACTAATGATAGGTAGTGAAAATTCAGACAGCTGAAGACAATTATTGAATTTTAGACAGGCTTTGAGAAATTAAATGAGTTCAATGGCTGTTCTACCATCCGGAAATCAGTAATGCATTACTGAATGCACTGGAAGTAATGTTTGAGAGTCTAAAAATAGGCTGTATATACCACTCCTTCTGCTTCCCCTGGAGTGCTGAGAACATTCAGTACTTATTAAAGAAGGCATTAAAAATCAGTTGAGGTTTGCATGTTTCTTTTTAGGATTTCCTTTTTTGAAAAATACCAGAGCAGCCATTTATATCTGTTCTACTTGTGAGAAGTCATTTGACAAGAGAAAATGAAAAGGAGGGGATATACCCCTCACAACTTACTGCTGTGGTGGCATCTCGGGGTTCCTTTTCTGCATGAAACCTCACCCTCATCTTGACCATTTCTCAGCAGCTTTCCTTCTACAAACCTAGGAACTGGAAAACCTTTGATGCAATGACTTGGATTGAAGAAACAGGAGACATCCCATTTTCCAGAAAAAAAGGTCAAAAGGACTATTAGAGGGTGATATTTCTCTGAGTGACAAGGAAGTAAGACTCAAGGACTTCCTTTCAGATTTTGTTACAGAGGACTTAAAAGGTGCCTGCACCAGCCAGCCCAGAGGTATTGGTCACCAAAGAAAACTATTGTGACTACAATGAGTTAAAATGTCCTCGAGGGCATTTGGCCCCGAAAAACTTCCAAGAAAATAACCTGTAAAATCTGATTCACAAAAACATATAACCAATATCAACTGCACCTGCATGTTATAAAGTCTAGGAGCTTACATTTGCCTGGTGTTCTCCAACATCCAGTGTGGTGTGAAGCAGAGAGAACCCAAGGACTTGCATAAGATTTACCACAAAGAATTTAACACAGACCAGAAGAGCAGGTGAATTTGTGCTTTCAAGTCCTGGAAAATGTATCTGCATTTTAAAGCAACAGCTTGCAGTCTATGTTTTGATGGATTTATATTTGTGGAAATAAGTGCTGCTATTTTTGCTCTGGAAACATTTTGCTCCCATGCAAAGGTTCCTCTTGAAGGTGAGTTTCCCATCAGACCTGAGGCTGGGTGAGGGCTGAGGAGAGCACCTTTGACTTCATGCATGCTCCTTGCTCCATGGCCTCTAAGGAGTGTTTTGGGCTAGAAGGAATGCAACCTTGTCTCATCAAGGGGCTGGTGCTGGGGCTGTTAATGGAGCTGGTCTGGCTGTATCATCTGTGCCACTGCAGGCCGGGTGAAGCAACGACAGAAATGGAAAGAAGCAGAAATTTTAACTAGGAAACTGTGGCAGATTCCTTCCTACTTTGGCAATTTTTTTTAAACAAAAATGAACATCTACACAATTAAGGCTTATAATTCTTTTAGTGTGTTTGCAGGAACACAAATCTTGTATGCACAAACCCCTGCATTACACAAATATTACAGCAGTTCTACAGGTTCATGACTATAACTATTTCTTTAGATATAAAGCCACTGTTCTACTTCAAAGTGTGACACTGAATGTAAGAGAAATGGAATTCACCAAATATGAGAAAGACTGATCAAAACCAAATTACAAACAAGTTTTATTTCATTTTGGGAGCACTGAAATGTGGAGTTTCATATCCTGAAATATTTCTATTTTTAATAATCAAGGGTAGCATAAAGTGAAGTTGATGAAAAGCCCTGGATTCCCCATTGAGTGTCCTTGCCTACATACTCATGACTCCCACAGCTGTTCTCCAGGGAGTGCTGTGTTCATCCAGTCTTTCATGCTGAGACCATTTTCTTGTTAGGTGGAAATAGGTGTTTGAACCACTGCTGTCTAATGCCAACATCACCTCCCAGGTAAGGCACCAGGACATTACTGTAATTCTCATTTAACCATATTCCATAAGAAGACTGAGCAGCCTTGGACTAACTCGAATCAGAGAACCAAAAAAAAGAGGAATTTTAGATTCCTCTGGGAACCAAGCAATGAAATTTAAGTCTGTGCCTCTGAAGTTCTTCACTAGAGCTAGATATTAACAGCTAATTAATTTTATTTTAAAAGGAAAAAGTTTTCAAATTTCCTACAGCCTCTGCTTTCACAGCTTTTAAAAATTGAATCAATAACTAAACAGAAAGAGAGGAAGAAAATACTGAAGGTCCTGCATTTAGTAAAACTGTGCAGTTTTAAGTAGATCAGCAGCATTTCCCTTCAGAACCTCTTTTTACTTTATTCCACATAAAATTCTGAACAACATAAAAATTCCCCTGATCTTGCGAGATCTTTTGGCATTTGCAAAGGATTTTCAGGCAAGCTGTTAAACAATGATATTTTCCTTTGTAATTGGTATTAAAAAATTCTTTCCCTCTTTGTATACCAGGGGGAGACAGAAAATTTTTAGATCCAAAATTACAGGAAGCCTGGCAATATAGATTAAAATTCCAGCACTGACATAGCAGTGTCACATTTGGAACTGACAGTAGAATTCAGTACCACAACTCTCCAAAGACTGAATCTTCTGAGCAGAGAGGAAGGGATTACTAAAACTGGAGGAAAACTTTCCATCCCTCCCTGACATGCACTTAATTCACTGTGTCTAATAGCTAAGCTGGTACTCTCTTAGCAGCAACCAGTAAATATCATAGGTAAAAGATCAATGCATGTGCAATATGATGTATATTTACTTACTTAAACTTCCTATTCTTGGCATAAAAACTTTGTTTTGTGTCAAGAGTCACTTAATGCTGTGGTTACTCCCTTAAGGGCTATTACTGCCTATCTTGTATAACCCAAATACCTGTGCTTGATGTGCTTGAGGTTTGTAAGGTATATCCATAAAATAAAATGTTATTTATTTTCTGAAAGGTTCCAAGGCTGCAGAAAAACACTATTTATGTCACAAATTACATCAGTGGTTTCTAAAGTAGTTGAGACTGTGGACTGCTGCCAGCCCATAATGTCTCTCCCTGACGACCACAAAGTCCTCTCCACACCCATTGAAAACACCACTGATGTCATTCCCAGCTCTCTCTGTGAGCTACTCACTGCACCTATGGAGGTCACTGCTGAAAATCATGTCCATAGTGTTGGTGACCACTGAGCTGTGCTGAAATCTTGAAAATCACAGTCCCTGCCCTTCATTTGGCCCCCAGTCCCATAAGAAATCCCTGTAGTAAAGATAAGAACATCCCACTGCAGTTTATCAGACTACAAGTGTCAGAATTTTTTTTTCCTTTCTTAGTTGGAGACGTACAAAACTGGCTCTGAATTATGCATGCCTACAGTAATTCTTGCATTGAATTAAATCACTAATCCTGGTGTAAGAACTCCCTCTGAATTAATTTTTTAATTCATTTTTTCCCCTCTGTGTCTTTCTGTTTGGTTGATTATGGTTTTAAAATGGGCTGAGCACATGAAATAGGGAAAATTATTTTACTCATGTGCCATATTGCCTAATGCCATGCTATTAGCATAACATCCTTACCACACAGAAATTGCTGAACACTTTCTCTTTGGCAAATCAGAATTCCCAGATTACTTCAACTATCACAAATCCAACAGCAAACATGCAGATACAGTCCTTGTTGCAGACAACACTGCAGGAGACATCAGCTGCGGGTAGTAAGGGCAGCAGGGTGACCTCTCCCTCTCTTCTCCTTGTGCCCAGACAGCCTGACACTGTCGCTTTAACTTAATGGCACCACTCCAAACACACATTGCGCCTTGGGGATGAGTTGTGTGTTACCTGAACTGGAGTGCAGCAAACAGCATGGCCCTACCAAAGCACTGTCCCTGCCTCTATCCATACGCCAGTCCAGCTATTAACTCCTGTAGGATGCTGCAGCCCTGAGGTCAGGGACAGCCTGACCAACGTCAGCAGCTGCTGAGCCTGCCCTTGAACAACACTCTGCCTCTGCATGTCAGACTTGTCCTCGTGGAGACACACATAATTTCCTTCAAATTTGGGGTCCTCATCAGTGCTGATGCTTCATCCTTCATCTCCAACTCTGCTCCATTTTCTCACAGAGACTGTGGTGCCACTATCATTGCTGGGACTGGTCCCATACCATGGTGTCCCACAGAGGCCCCACAGGTTTGTGGCTGTACCCTGTCCAGCCCTTCAGCCACTGGGAAAGAGGCTGGAGAAATTGTCACTCACACCCCAGTGCTGCTGGCCTCAAGGACAGCACCCAGAGTGAGAGCAAGGATGTATAATGCACAGAAGCTGCAAGCACCACGCTGCCAACACTGAGAAAAAACAAGTGTGGACTCCCTCTTATATCTGTGTGTTTGCTGCGTGCATGTGATTCCCATCACTGCCACATTCAGGGGACTCTCTGCAGCAGGGTTGTGTGAATGTTAATTAAACTGATCCCAGCTTTTATGTGTCTGCCTGATAAGGCAGGCTGGCAATGCTCTAAATTTAGACTCGTTGGGAACTGTTTGAGAAGACAAACACAGAGAGAGCCGTGCTGATGTATTCTGCAGCAGCACTTCTGCTCACAAAATGGCATCAGTCCATGGCAAATGGGCTCAATAAATAGTGCAGGACAGCCCTGCTAAGACCAGCAGTGGGGGTTTATGTCAATAGTCTCAACTGGTGAAGCCTTGAACAGTTACTTTCCTACGGTGGATTGTGTGGATTGTGTTCACAAAAGGGAGATACAGGAAATGGCACTGTCTTAGCGGGTTCATGATATAAAAGTAGAAAACTCACCCTAACCAACCAACCAGCCAACCAGACACAGGCATACGTCCCTCCATCAACTGAAAATCTTGGCTTTTGTCTGAGATTAATTTTTTTACTGTGTTTGACTCAAATTGATTTTGACCTTTTTCCTGATCAATTTGTGTCAATAATTTAAAATATGACGGGGGGGCATTTGTATCTTGTTTTTTTTCAGAAGGGGTCTCTGATGATGTACCCCCACCTCTGTGCTTACATCAGTTTTGTGGAGCTGTGTGCCATGGGTGGTTTCTGCAGACTGAATTTACTGATGTGTCTCACATTGAACCCAGGCTCGAGCACCCAGTCTGGAGAGGCCGTCAAGAGAAGAACAATGTGAAAATACAAGTTGATGAGACAAACAAAGAGCAGCAGGAATACAAAAGAATGTGAAAGCTGTGACAGAGTCTTCAACTTGCAGAGGGCTTGTGCCTACTACGTGGTATGCTTTGTTGGAACTAAGTGTCTTGGAGTTTCCAAAGAGAGTCAGCAAGCAGGGCTGATAAATGCAGTCAGCTGTCCCTCTAAATCTAGTCTTTGGCACCAGAGATAATGGAGTTTCTCTAGGATTTGAGTATTTGTCTCCTCTTTGGTGCCCCTTTGGCACTGTTCATAGGTATTTGTACCTATGGATTTTTACCAGTACTTCTTTCAGACTGTACCAAGACCCTGACCTTTCATGTTACTTACACTTTCCCTTCTGTTCAAAAATGACCTATTGTTTGAACAGGAAAGGTTATTTTTTAATCTGACCTGATCTATAGCACTATGTTAATCTGCTACAAACTGAGTTTTTCATATGTTTTCACTTTTCAGAATTTCTACTAAAGCCTGTTATTATTACAGCTCTAATTATTCTGTCATTTAAACACTTTTATTTCCATTTTGGCATAATTGGCTACTTGATTGCAAAATACTTTCTTTATGACAGCATGTTCCTTGATAGGGTCCTCTGACCCTCAACCAAGAAAAAGATGTTTTTCCTTTCCTCATTACTTCAATTACATCAGGAAATGATAGCTCACAGAATGATATAAATGTCAGTGAATATTGTTCTCTAGAAATCCATTTGTCCCTTTGCCATCCACAAGCAAAAGTTAGTTGTTTGCTTGAAGGGATTTGAATTTCACATCAACAAGAAGCCTCAGTGCCCAATCACTCTTACATTCAGGGCTTGCTAACCCACTCTTGCTGGAGAACTGAACTGCTGTCAAATGATGACATGGGAGAATCTGTGCAGGTCTTGACATGGGGATATACCCATGCAGATAGTGACACAGGCATGTCGGTGCAGATCACAGAACTGGGACATCTGTACCATAGAGATATCCATGCAGATCACAAAAAGCGGAAACCTGTGTCACCAAGTCCCTTTACACCAACTGAGGATCTGATCCACCCTCATGTGTATCAGGAGTGATGGGTCAACCTGGGTTTTGTGAACTGTATATTTACCCATTTAGCTCCTCAGGCAATTATGTTTTTCTGTTTGTTTAAAGCAATCTATGGGAAATAGTAAAGGTGTGAAGTACAGGACGAAAGATTGACAAACCATCTTTGTGGCTGACAGCTTTGTCTGCGTGGGACCTACAGTGCAGAACCCTCTTGCTCTTCATTGGAAAGAATCAAATCCTAATCCACCAGTTCTAAAATATTTCCCTGAGGTCGGTGAGGAAAGAAAGGAAAGCAAGCAATTTAGGGGAAAAAATGGTCTGGAAAAGAAAGGTAAGCCCTTTCCTCAGAGCCTTCTCTCAAAACACATTTTCAGAGTAGATAGGATTCATTACACCATGTCATCATAAAGAAAACATTAAACTGACCATAGAAATTGCACCCTGAAATTGCCTATTTCTTTTCAGCGATTATAAAAGGCAGTGTTCAGCTATTAGCACCAGCTCAGACCTCTTCACTGCAGAATCTCAGGTTAGATGGTGAGACTCTCCCCTTGCCATGGATGCTTCCTGGTGATGGGCAGAGTGAGGATTGTGCTATGTTTTTCCTTTCTGCCAAGAATCCCAGTATCTTTAGGTCACCTGGAGCAGACTATGATGTAGCACCATTTCATTTTATAACGCTGGCTGGCATATACATTATTCATGGGAGTAGTAACATACAGTGCATGATTTAAAGGTAGTAATTGCTCATCTGTATATTATAGGGAATCACCCTGCTATTTAAAATACTCTGAAGCTCCCAAGCAAAATCTATTTTTCCTCTCAACTGGAAACAGATTTGGCTGATAAATGTATAATTGCTGTAGCATGCCAAGAGATGCTTTAGCAGACAGGAATATTGTGATAGTAGAGGCAGAAATTCAACACTACACCTAAATATAGGAAACAAATTCCCATCCATTCTGAAGGCCAGAAATAAAAAGAGTAAGATTTGAAATATGTATTTTGCTCATATGAAATTGAATCATAAAATTATAGAATAGTTTGGGTTGGAAAGGATTTTTAAAGGTCATCTAGTCCCAACCCCCCTTCAATTCAACATCTTGAACTGGAATAGGGTGCTCAGAGCCACTTGCTTTTACTCCTCATAGCACTAAAGGTGTTAAAAGCAGTGTTACTGCCCGCCTGAGTCAAGTAAGCAGGGATTTATAGCACCTGCTGAGCTCTGGGAAATTTTGGTTTTGATAAGATTTCAGTCTTTCAAGTGGAAGTGGTGGTCATTTCTGGCAGGAGCAGAACCACTGGAGACTACTGAGAATGTCATAGCCTTTGGAAGAAACCTGACCTTGTGGATGTGGATGTGGAAACTAGGACAGGCTGCCAGCAATTGTATTTCTTTGTGTTGTACTGGTTGTGGACTGTGTCACCTGTGCTACCCAGCCAGGTCAGTGAGGCACAGAGGGACATTTGACCTTCCATGAGATGACAGAGCTACCCTTTAGCACACCAGAGCACAAAGCAAGGTCTTGTAGGCACTTTGAAGAAAAAAATAAAGAACATGAATTTGTAAAAGCCTGCTCAAATTAATCTTATTTCTTTGAAACTGGAGGCAGCACTGCTTGCATGAGCCTGCTGCACTATTACTGGTCCCCAGCTGCAAAATTCCTGGTTTTTTCTACACTCCCTCACCTGGGGTGAAGAGCTGGTTTCCTCCGGCAGCCTTGTCCCATCAGGCTGCTCCTGTCCATCTGTTGCAGCTGCCCAGGGCATCTGCAGAAGGAAAAGCAAGAAAAAAAGTGGGAGGCTTTGTCCCTCATCAGGCAGGGAGGGAAGATGCCAGTCAGGAAAGTGACTACTACCATGAGGGCAGCAACTGAAACCAGACTGAAGAAAGGCATCAGATCTTAGGATTGCAAAAAAAATCAAAGAACAAATCCTTTTCAATAAATACAGTATTTTTATTAAGCAATTGTTGGATATAGTGTGGACAATAATTGTCTAAATCGAGTCACATGGAGCAAGTGACCCTGTAATCACTTGCTAATTATAATTCTCTGTCTGTTCTGGGAAATAAACTAATTTCCATTCTTGCAGGAGTCAGAGACAGCAGTGTGTACAACAGAAATATATCTACCAGCAGCCACAGAAGAAGCTGTACACCTATTAGCAGAAGTGCTAGCACCTTTCCAGGAGTCCTCTTAGCCATCCAGGCAGATCAGCAAGGACAGGACCCACTCGGTGCGGCAGGCACACCTCCACCTGCGCCTGCAGCCCTGCCCTCATGGCAGAGTGCCATGATTTCCTGATTTACAAAACCAAAGAGCAGCACTAAGATGCCCTGGCAGGTCTGTGTGGGAATGACTTCTGAATCTCAGCTGCAGGGAATGAATCCATGAGAGCTGCCTGTGGCGGCACACAAGGAGTTGCAATACTGCAGTTCCCCTCCCACTGGGAAAAAAAGCTGTGCTTTGGGAGAGCTGCAGGGCTTTTCCCTAAGAGAACTGAAACCAAGTCCTGGAAGACAATGCAAAATTGAGGACTCCCTGCCTGAGGTGTACAGATCCCCGCAGCATCCCTGCCTGTGGCAAAACCAGGGGGAGATTTGGAAAGGGAGAAGTTAGAAACCACCATGACATCCTGGAGACTGATGGGTCTTTTTTTGTTTATTGCTGAGGCATGAAGTGCATTGCAGGTGTGCAGGGAGTTTTATCAGTGCTGCTGCTGCAAATCCCAAACTCTCTGGTAAAAGAAAGACCTGGGCTGTGTGTAGTTAAACCCTGGCTAAGAAGGGCCACCAAGTACTGCCAGAAATATATCATGAATGCTGCTTTTACAGGATTTTTATTGACTGTCATATATCCAGTATTGCTGAAAATTTCTGTACACTTTTCCATTTTCTCACAAATCCACTTTCTCTCCCACAGCAGCTCGTGAGGAATTAACGAAATAGTTTACCTATAGTTATAGGCTGTGACTCAGGGTTCTACATTTACCTCTCAACTCCACTGCTGACTGTCCCTTTATTAGGTCCTGTGTAACACACTGGTTCTGGTTTTGGCTTGGATAGAGTTAATTTTCTTCTTAGTTGGTTCAGTGCTGTGTTTTGGATTCAGTATGAGAATCATGTTGGTAAGACACTGGTGTTTCAGTTGTTGCTCAGTAGTGCTTACGCTGAGTCAGGGGATTTTCGGTTTCCCATGCTCTGCCATAGAGCAGGTGCCCAAGTAGCCATGAGGAAGCATGGCTAGGACAGGTGACTTGAACTGGCCAAAGGGTATTCTATACCATAGAATGTCACATTTGAAATATAAACTAGGGGGAATTGGCTGTGAAGGGCTGATTGCTGCTCAGGTGTGAGCTGGGCATCAGTCACAGTGTAGTGAGAAATCATATTGTGCATCACTTCTTTTCTTGAGTTTCACTCCTCTCCCTCTCTCCTTATCATTGCTATTATTATTGTTACTATTATTATCATTATTCTTATTATTATGATTGTCATTATAATCACTATAATATTTTATTTTGTTTCAATTATTAAATTGTTCTTATTTCTACCCATGAGTTTTACTTTCTTTCCAATTCTCCTCCTCACTTGGGTTGGGGGGACTGAGCGAGTGGCTCTGTGCTACATAATTGCTGGCTGGGGTTAAACATCTGATTTATCTAATTTCAGGAAAACACCCAGAGACACAACATCTTTGAAATTCATACTTTTTATTAAATCTCCTTTAAACAGTGGCCTTCAGGTTACTGAGGATGGGACAGACAGATACCGCATGCCTGTGTGAGCCTTCTCTCGTTAGGAAAGCAGGCTAAAAATTATGATTTCTGGTTTTGCTCCTGCTTCTGATGTTTAAAAGTTGCAGTTTCAATCTTTGATCCCAATTCTGATTCAAACTGCACAGTGGAACACTTCCACTGATTTTACTGGAGTGAGTCTAAATTTTCACACCAGTAGCTGAGATCAAGAACTTTTCCTTTCTATTTACTGGTAACTATTTTCTCTATTTCACTGTGACCTTAAAACAAAATAAACATTTTAAGATACGTTGAATGGTGATTTTACTGATGTTAAAGTATAGTTATGGTTTGACTTTTGCTGCTTCCATCCTGCAGACATGAGTGGAGGAGGCTATTTCAGTTACATATAAATATTTTACATTAGATGCCACCTTTGGGGTCAAGAGGACTTTCATGGGCATTTGCAATACAGCCAACAGCAATGTGACTTTTATGATAATGCAATTATGTTGCTATTTGTGAGTGAAAATAGCAATCTCCTTTTTGCTGAGATCAAATGTCAGATCTCAGGAGGGGTATTTTGCAGACCCCAAGCTTGTCAGCAGTCACCTGAAAAATAAATGAATCAAGACTTCTAAAAAAACCTCCAAAACCTCCAACAAATAACACTGTATCCTCGGCAAGGTGATATTAACCTGATACCACTACTTTTTATTTTAGGATTCCAGATAACTCTTTTACTAGAGAAATAAAAGGACTCAGTAATCACAACGTTACAGACTCATTTGCAATGTAAGGTGTTTATTAAGTCTCTGAAAGCCTTACCATCACATTAGCTTTTGCCATGAAACTTTCATGAAAATAAACTATTTGAACGCTTTCCACTAAATGCCTTAAAACAAATCCCTTGATGATTTAAAAATAAGCTTTGTACTCAAGGAAAATAAAAGCTGAATTTTTCATCTGTATTTACCAGCCTATACTAAAATGTTAATACAGCCTACTGAAAAATAGTTCTAACCTTTAATAATTTGTTGAGATGTTTGAAACCATACTGAAAAGTATTGCAATTTTTAAAAGTGAATCACTAAAAATTACTAATGAGTTTTGAACATTTTCCTCCCTATTTTCAAGGCCTCCCCTATGCTCAAGAACAAAATATTGAAATATGCAGCATTCAAGCGTAACAATGCTGCATCTAAACTGAAAGTCTGCCAACCACTAGGTACATCAAAGAGACTTTGAGACTTTTTAGACAAAACAAAAAATATTGTGTGAATTCACAGTGAGCAACATTTTTTTGCTAGGTAAGCCATGCACTGCTTCTTACCTCTCTACTAAGGTCCTTTGATGAGGCACAGGAATAGGAGTTTTCTTTGCGTTAAGTGACAGGTCCATGTGCCTGACCTTTCTGAGAAATCAGGATGATTTCTTGCTTACAGTCCACTAAAGACAATATTCATCTCCTCAGTCTTGCTGCTTCTCAGAACCTCATTGAAACAGTACATCTTTAAAATAAATGACAAAATAGGAAAAAGAGAAACACCATCTCATGTCTAGTTCAATCTCCATGCAAGATCACTCCAGTGTTGTGCCAGGCAGGACCATATATGGGCTGATGATATTGAAGTGAGCTCACATTCACCCTGAGACATTTACATAGTCTGTTCCTGACAACCCTTCTCAAAATCTCCAGAGGCAGCCCTCCACCTGCCTGGCAGACCTCAGAAAGCCGATGGCCATGTGTTTGCTAGCAAAAACTTGTTATTCACAGAACCAAGAGTGCTCGGATTGTGAGTCCTTGTCACTGAGAAACCTTCGGGGGTTGTGCCTTCATAGCAACTGATTCAACACAGCATGAGTGGATCAAGGGAAGGAAGCAGCTGGCAATGGCTCTGCACATGTACACTGCTGGTGTTTCCGGCTCTTCCCTTGGGATTAGATTTTGTCCAGTCCCATGAAGGAAAAATCGTCGCCTGTATTGGATTTGGAGCTGTCCATGGTGCTGATCGCTGACTGTTCTGGGCCCTTGAGTTCCCCGATAGCTGAAAGTGATGCTGGCAATCCCTAAGCCGAGCTTCCAGGCTGGTGCCTATGGAATAAATCTGCTGTAATTGCATCAAAATTGCAGCAATGTGCAGGAAGCTGGGGGAATCACTTCAAAAAAAGCAAAGGCCTCAATGCAAAGACAGGTACAGATGAACCTGAAAGTATTTATGCTGTCATCTGGAATATATTTACTGGTATGATCTTGGGGTGTTCTAACTAACTGAAGAACAAAACCTCATATCAAAGGCATAATATATCTTTTCTTATTTCTTTCCAGTAGAAAACAGGTTTATTTTTAACACCTTTTTATGATCTAGTGTAATTAATTAACATAATATGACCTATTTGTCAAATTATATGAAAGTAAAAATTACTTGTGTTCAGCCCTCACAAGGTTTTTAGACTAAGATGGTAAACCTGAGCTAGAAGTATCATTAGAAAAAACCACATTTTTTAAATATTAAAGATATGGATTGTATATTTTGCAGTATTTTAACTCAGGGTATTGGCTAACAAAAACAACTGCTTGTACAGATTTCATTTTATCTCCTTAATGAATCAGTAACTCAGAATCTTTATTTGGAAAAAGAAAAGTAAGTTCCCTTCCCCTGCTAGTGCCACAAATTCTGACTCAGCAATATAAACTACATTGAATGCAGCTATTTCCATTGATTTAACTCAATCTAGCCTAATTTTCTTGGATATTTCTTTGCAGAGCTAAAGGATTTCTACAGGCTATAATTTAGGCTGATGTAAACCAAACAGACATTACTGAAGTTTACTACTCACTTTGTCACAGTTAAATGAGTGCAAATTTCTGCAGCGTAACTCAGGTTGTAAAGCTGTTGAAGAGGAGATACAGGAGAACTCATAACTAAAAAGAATAAAAGAGAAATAGAGAAAAAGAATGACTGATCCTTAACACTGACACTTGTTTCTAACAAGGGATGCTAACCTAAAGTCATGGCAAGTAAAGGGTTTGTATATTCCTGTAAATTTATACAACTATTTATAAACTTAAATTTACAGCCAAGTGATATGCAGTCAAATCCAATGAGTTGTTTGTTAACATGGTTTTACTGATTTGCTGGAAATTTGGTTGTAAGTGTTCTTCTGAGGTTTGTTATCACAACACTGATCCCACCCTCTGGTTTGTACATGTTTCCTACTGACATCAGTGAGTGCAGCTGAAAATTAAACTATTTATATAGAGGGATTAAAGAGTCATTCCTTTAAAAATGAGCACACCCCCAGTAATAATTAGTTAATACATAAGTAAGAATTGCATCCTGCAATTTCAGCCTAAGCTATCTCATAACATTCCTGACACTTGAAATAAATGGAACCCCAAATAAGAATGTATGCTTTTACAGAGTACTTGTAGAAAAAAAAAACTGAGAAAGGATATAAGTCCCCATTTCGCATCTAAAATAGTCTACATTTGAAGGCTTTCTGTCCCTGTGTGACAGGGGGTGAGTTCACACAGGTTCAGAGATGCCTGGTGGGGCAAAAAGTAGGAGAAAAGATCACAATGCTTCTACATCAAGTTCCATCCAGTTTTCACTACTGGGGTACTGGACAAACTTGGGTAGACTGCCTTTCACTTATAAATTGATGTGCTTATTCCACAGCAACCAGCTGCAAGCAACCTCAGTAAGCAGTCAGGTTCTCCTCAACATTTTTATCCTTCTCCCCTCGTATTTCAGTCCCAGCTGTATCTGCTTTATCCATCCACATTGCTTCTAGATCTCCTCATCTCATCAGAAAATCACCAGCTTTTGGTGATTTCCCTCATCCAATCAGTATCCCACCTTTCCTGGCAGCTTTCTTCACGGCACATTGCAAGAGTCACCTGTGGTATGCTTGGGCTCATGCAGACCCCAGCACTGGAGCTGCACAGTCCTGGGGAAAGGGACTGCATAGCAGGGAAGAAACCTTATTTCTATTAATAGCAATGAGAGAATTGTTCATTCTCCAGCCTAGTTTAAGTGCATATGTGGTGCTCTGCTGGATCTTTTTGCCTGGTACCACAACTCCCGCAACACAAAACAGTGAATCCTTGGGGAAAGATAACAGAGCAAGGTGGGTGTACTGGCAACTTCCCCATGGGTTTTCTTAGAGGCATTTGAATCTTAGGAATCTCAAAACTTAATAGTGGTGTGAATCAATGATGTGAAATAATGTTTCAAGGTGTTTTTTCATCAACTCATTTCTATTTGTTACCTGTTTAGCTATGACAACGGTATATTACATATCAGGTGAAAGAAGTACTCCTTTTGTTGAAACCTGTTGAAATCAATTTGCAACTGTGTCTGTGTTCCTGTATTAGTGAAAACTGGTAAGGTATTTTTGTCCCTTTTACCCATGCTACTGCTGATTTGTCTGAATTTTGAATTCCCAGTCAGCCTAAGGCTGGGGAACTTCTGAGTTCAGTTGAGTCACAAAGGCCATAAGGAGGAGAAAAGGACCAATCCGTGGGCTAAGAGCTCTAGAGAGTTGTATTTGTCACTTTTTCCTCCCATAATCCCTCTCTCTTCCAAAATAGAGGGTCCTCCTCCACCAAGTATGACTGCCACTGCCCAGCCAGAGAACACAAACAGGACTAGGCAGATTAAGGTGCTTTTACTCATGCTAAGTCTAAAATATCAGAAGAAAAAAATGTTTTACTGTTGCTCTAAATTTGTTTCTGTAATGTATTTGAGTAATTAGCAGCTGCAGTAACAAATTAAAAAAAGAAATTTCCAAAGGGTAATTGCTCATCTCCAGTTGGTCAAAGACGGTTCTCTTTTCCCAAGAAAATCTGAGGTTTTCAAATTGTATTTTCATTCTTATGTTTAGCAATTTTCAATTTGAATTTCTGGGCAATTTTTTATTATCTTTCCACTACATAATTTCAACATTTGAAATTCAACATTGAAAATTTCACAGGTTTTTCCCTATTTTAATATTACTCTTCGTCACATAGTGATGCAGTATTTGTGGTATTGGTGAAGCAGAGTATGACTTGAGAGACACTACAATTTCTATTTACATCTAGTGTTAGGGACAAATTGTGAAGGGCAATTATTGTAGCATATTGATTTAAAAATATTTTTATGCCTTTTTCATAACTGAAAAAAAATTCCTACATTTGTCAATTTAAGAAAAGTGTGCAAGTTAAGAAATGCTTTTTAATTAGAATATCAGACAGTGGTGGGCTTTGGTACAGTAAAGAGTCTTGCTTATCTCAAGTAATTTCTATTGTCTTTTGATATGCCTTCCCTTTTTTTTTTCTACTTTAAAATTACAGATGTATTGCATATTTTGTTTCTTTGCATCAGGATTAATCTTTGCCTTCTCTACTAATTTGACAACTTCTTTTAAAATTAATTTTCTTTGTGCTAATATTATTATTTGGTATTACTCTGTTTTTCAGCAGCTTTAATTAGAGGTGCAAATTTGTTTTGCAGGCAATCTCAAATGTAGAACTTCAATACTCAAAACATTGTTAAGTGTGAAGTTTGGGATTTCTTTAGAAGACTTTGACTTATATATTTACAATACAATTCAACCAGGTAGCTTCAGCTGTCCTGTAATTCTATAAATATAAGCATGCAATTGTCTCGGTGTGCACTAATGGACATATTCTTGCTGACATAATATTGAGTGTAAGGAATTCGTGCAAGGCACTCAAATCCATCAGAAGGGTTATTTATGCTTTGCTTTGCTGTGTGCTATTGATAGCACAACTGGGCAGGATTTGATTTTAATGGTATAAGAAGCCACTGTCCCTCTCAAGCCAAACACATTTCTCAGGGCAATCATTTGCAGAACAGCACAGCTGGGCTTCTGCCCAGCTTGAGTCCCACGCTGATTCCTCTCAGTGCTCACAACTGGAGATACCTACTGTGGGCTCCAGCTCACTTACCTAAAAGTGAGATATCTAGTTCAGTCCAGTATCTATACCCCACTGTAGTCAAAGGTGACAGAGAGATTTCTGCTGGCAAAGATCTGTCCATTTGTCTTAGACACCAGTTTTCAATGGGGATAAATTCCAGGCTGGAACTGAGAACTGGTGGAAACAATGTACCTGACACTCAGAGACAGAACTGAGAAGACACAATTCTGACCTCATACTTAATAACCTACTAGAGACTACATTGACATAATGTTCAAGTATTCATACGTAGCAACATATCTGTTAGACCCTGTGGTACTGCCTCTGTCCCTTCTTTGCCTTAAAGACTCAGAACAGGGACTTGGAATAAATACAACCTACTTGCTTTAAGCATGTAGGGAAAACACACCCTCCTTCTGAGATTTAAGGTATAAACACTTTCCACACTGCTCCAGATACAGAGAAACATGAACAAAACCCCTCTGTGAGTTTTAAGATAGAAAATGTGTCATAAGCCGAGGAAAAGGTGGAAGAAACACTCCTCAACTTTACCTTATTACCTAATGAAGTCACAAAAGGCAAAAAACCCCTGATTCGTTGTGCTGGATTAATCTCATCTGTCTTTGGGGCTGAATACTGCTCAAGGTGCAGACACTGAATTTAAGTCTCCTCACACAGATGTCCAGAGGCTTGCTGGCAGCTAAGCTCATGCTGCAGTCAGCAGCTCAGCTGGGATCTCTTAACTGAATGGGATTGAAAGAGTGCCACATATCCTCACTAAAAATAAATATTTATAGGCCCAGCATTTTAAAACCTGTGACTTTTTTAAAATTTTTTTTTTTATTATTTAGGCAAATATTATCAGTATTTCTTTCTAATGTATTTGAAGTTAAAGAAGGCAGCACAGGCATCATGTGAAGTAATTTAGCAGAGAGAATTAGATAAAGGGTTCTTTATCTTAGGTTTGATACATCTTGGTGGTAGGTAGATGGGTGATCTGTGATTCTATGATATTACAAAAGAGACAACATAAAGTGTGAAAAGAGGAAAAATCAGCATAAAAATGAAACAACTTCTGAATCATTCTATTTTAATTGCACTAATTCAGTGTTTGTGGCTTCTCTTTCCTATGAAAATTAAGACATAAAGAGATATCTATAATACATTGAGTTTTGTTGCTAGTTACAGTGAAGAAAGCTTCCTTCCTCAGAAATGAGTACTTACATTAGCAAAAACATGAAATGGTTTCTTAGCAGGAAGGCATAGGTGGGCCATGAGCCCTATGCTACAGTATTTTCAATATAAGCTTTCATGTTTACATTTTTATTATTATAACCCAGCAAAGACTGTGGTCATGCGTACAGGTTTAATAAAAATTAGTAATAACTTTTGTAACCTGAGGCCTGAAATGACAGTCCATAATAAGATACCTTTATTTGTTTTCCATGAGTCATAGCATTTATGCAGGGTTTAATTTGTTCTTCTGTTTTTCAATCAAAAAGAGCTTCCATAAAGTAATCTTTTACTAACATAGGTTGTAAGATGAAAGGACATTCTGCCTGAATTTCCCTGTAGCAAGAAAAATAAAAAAGTTGTTTGCATTAGGAGTGACAGCAGATGAGATTCATTTAATCATGAGATAAATCTTTCAAATTAAATATAACCTTAAGACACTTACTCTCTGAGGGAGTGAAACACAGAAAGCCTTAGGGAATAAATGTAACTATTCTTTAAAATTGTCAAACTTTTAGCAAGAGGCCATAGGGTTTTTTTTTTTGTTGTTTTTTTGGGGTTTTTTTTGTGAGTATCATACCAAATCTTTTGCTGAAAGGATCCACCATTTGTTTCCACCTGACCACCATAAGGTCAGGTTTTAGTTTCCCATGTTGTCTTACAGCTGAAAGCATCAGTAGGAGCATCAGTGATGTGTACAGCTGGGGACACAGCCTTGAAGGGGGTCAGATGTGGAATCCTACTGCCATCTACTAATTTACAGGGTCAGCATGACAAATGGATGTCTCAGTTCAGCACCTACCGTTAACAACAAGGGGATTTTGAACAATCCTATCTAGTTCCATCTTCCCAAGCTCTGTGCTCACCTGCCTCAACACTGCTGGGATCAACATGCTGGCTGGAGATGCTTATGGACTGATATTCCCATTACTCCTTCTCTGGACCTTTGTATGGGACAATGGGGGTGGAAGCTACCATATGGTATAAAAGACCCTTCACCACATAATGTAAGATACATTGTAGAGAGCTTTAAGCCAAAACAAATGTTGTGGGTTGCAATTTCTTAATCAGCCTCTGAAAGGCTGCAGCAAGTATACCAATATCCTGAAGTGGTTTTTTTCATAAGGATAGTTTTCAAAGTCTTACTCAATCCCTTCTCTGTGTGTGGCTATGTAGTCATGATTCTGGTTCACCTGTCCCAAGCTTTAACACAAGTGTACTTAAGGCTATAAGAAGTTCTTCAAGCAACAAGTTTTTTGACCTAGAAAAAGCAAACCCAAGTTTAAAGGACTTTGACATACCATTGAGTGAATGTGCCTGGTAAAATCATGAGCAAACCCCTTACTGGAGCAAAATCAGGACATTAGTCATATTACTCAGAGGGGAAAAAAATTGAAACACAAATATGCCAAACAGTGTTATCTGAGGGTCGTATTCACAAACATTTCTCCATTTATGTTCTGCCTGAATTACAAGCATCTGCTCCCACAGACTAAATAACTCATCTTCTGCCAGTGGAAAAGGCCCTGCAATTTTAAAATCAGTCTTTCAAATAAGCAAATATATTCTTAAAAGGATCTCAGTTCTCCAAGTTTAAATGCAAGTACAGAGGAAAAAAAGAAGTTTTCAAAGGAAAATGGGGAGACTTGACTGCCATTAAGATGAAGCAGAACAGACTCTGAGGTAAGGCAGACACAAGTTGGACAGTGTTGTGTGACACATCCTCCCTGCCCCTGGAGGCTGGCATCTGTCCCAGCCTGCCACCAAATAAAATGCAGGAGGTGGTTGTGACAGGTCTGTTCTCCCATGCAAAAGACACTTTATTTTTTCTGCCCGTATTCTGAAAGCCCTGCTTTCCCAGATAATAGCTCTGTTTTGCTTACAGACACTATCCAAGCAGCAAATTTCAGGCAGGTAGTGCTGTTGCTGGAGGCTGTGGGAGCACCTGTCCCTCTGTTGTGCAGCAAGCAGCAGGAATACAAGCCCTTATCCTGTATGATTTGAACCTTCATGGAGCAAACGACATCCCTCCCCACTCTTACCATGCCAAAGCCCCAGAGGAAAGCTGCTGTAGCTGCAGGTTGTGCTGATGTGGATTTTGTTCCTTTTAAAATAGAAATTGAATACACTTGCAGCTGATAAAGGTCTCTGGGGTCTCCTGCTAAATGACTCATATGGTCAGGCAGACAACCATTCATCACTGCAGAAATATCATCATGGGGACCACCAGCCAAGATTACATGCAGGCATTGCTGTTTCTCTCTGAAATAGCTGCAGTTCAATTTTGTGGTGAGGTTGTGTGTGCAGCATAATGACACTCGTGCTCAAATATCCTTGACCCAGCCTCCACACCAGATCTGCACAGGGGGCATTTCAGAGAGATAACATTGCATTTACGGAACAGAACATAAGCCCTTCCTATCCTGACTGATTTGATGACAGCCCTGCTATCACTGGCACAGCTTTAAAAGTCTGTCGGTTTTCTTTGTGCAAAAGGGGGGAAAAATGAGAAAACAGTACAATTGTAGTGAAAATTTCTCCTGATGTCTTGGAGTATTCACATATTAAGTAACACAATTACTTCAATTGCATTTTATAATCACAATACGTTTTAGTTAATTTGGCATAGCCTTCTGATTGTTGTTTTTCAGTCTAATGTAATTTGGTAAATTCTATTTCAAATGCATTTTAAATTTGATTGGGAATAAACAGGGTCAAAAGTCTGCTGATATTGCTACTGTTAAAAGAAGTAATTTTGAAATAGATTTTATTTACAGAAATAATTCCCTACTGATCTTTTTTCAAATTTATTTTTCCCCATCTTTTTCCTTTAGAATATTTTAATCAAAACATTTAAAAAAATCCTAATATTGACCTTCATTTTCCAGATAAAAGGTCTTGCAGTACACACAAGATTTTTTAAAGTCTCTGCAACAAGCTGGAAAGCATTAGGAATTTTAATTAAATCTTGGAAAATACATAAATAGATGTCTCACTTTGGAATCCCACAAAATGGAAGCATACTGATAATTTCATGAAATATTTTATTTTTTCAACAGTTACTTATTGAAAATATTCTCTTCTTTGGTATTTTATTAAGCACTAAGGAAAAAAATCTTTATCTAAAGTCAATTATTTTCTCTTGAAAAATGAACAGGAAATTAATTTAAGAAGAAAAATAACTCTTCTCTGCTTTCTCTGATGTCCTGCCAAAGACACTGAAGACCTATTTTCTTTCCAGTCCTGCCCAAAGATTTAAATCTGAGAACTAAAAACTTTTGAGTCCTTTAAAAAAGCAGTGAATTTAAATCCACTTAGAGGAAAGGTTATGAATTACATTGAGCCCTTGTCTCCAGCTGCAGAACGGGAGTTAGGAGACACCTCTTTATGCAGGGCAGACAGACAACAACAGTCCAGCAGAGTGGACTTGTTTGGAGGAAAATGGGATGTTTCTTCACGCCTCCTTCTCCTACCAGAGGGTTCAGTGGTGACCTGTCATGAGGAGCCATCATTTACTGCTGTTTTGGAGCCCTTGGAGGAGGCAGATCTCTACTTCATTAGTTGTGTTAACCACATTAGATTGTGTTTTCCATTGGCTTAAGATCATTTTGCCTATGCAGAAAGTCTAAGTCATTAACTGTGTGAAAAATGTGGGCTGGAGCATGTGTTTTTTTCCTCCTACAGTAGTTAACAGAAGTAATTTTCCAATCTGATAGAGCACCAAATATATTGAATTGCTGCTGACTTTTTATTTATTCTAGAAGAATTGTATATAATTTTCACTTAAGGTCAGACAAAACAAACAAATTAAAACAAACATTTTAAAAAAGCTTCAAATCCAGCCTGTCTTCATTGATAGAGTGGTATAAAAAGTTAGTGTGGCTATTTTTGATGCCAGGGATTCAGTTTCTAGTCTATGTGGGTGTCTGTGTGTATATTTAATCCAAAGCCCAGG